>RXOD01004880.1:0-17485 GCA_005223375.1 Amoebophrya sp. AT5.2
GGAAATTGTCGAGCGGGGACCGCCGGAAATTGTCGAGCGGGGACCGCCCTCTGCTTCTTGCGGCCGTTGAGCAGAGACATGATAGCCGCGTCGTTGTAGTAATTTCTCCGATTCCGACCGTCGAGCCCCGAGCATGTACTTCTCTACGAATGAACAATCCGATCCTTCCATTCGCTCAAAAATTATTATTATTGCACATTAAGTACGACCGACTCTGCTTAGTCAGTGCGCGGCAGACTTTGACTTTTAAAATTAAAACTGAGGCTGAGGGCACTTCTAGCCGCAGGCGTTGCAGAGCAGGAGTCGAATTCATACTCGAGCTTGCTTCTCGCAGCAGATGAAAAATTATATTTTTTGGTCCAAGTAGTAGAACAGGATGATGCAGTTGGAGATGGTTGCTGGTGCCTGAAGGGGGGAGAGTCGAGAAGGCGGATCGATGTATCGAAATCGTTCCAATAACGAGCATAGATAATCATGAACGCGATACCACGAAGGCTCGCGCAAGCGGCTTGATATAGAAAGATACGTAGACTAAGACTCTGATCCGTAGTGACCACAGTTTTGTTTTAATCTTCAATGAGAACTAGATAGAAAATAAGTGAAAGCCGCGGATGGATTGCGTTGCAACGCTACACTACAGACGCACACACTAGATAACAGAAGTACGCCTGTAGCTGTGCCTGTTGTATATGTGCCTGCATCACGTGTCTCCTCCTCCTGTCAACACGAACACTCGGTCCGTATCTATATCTTCTGAAGTACGGTGGGCGCGCTGCCTTTCATTATCATTGACATAGACATTGGAGCATGATGATTCAGACGAGACTCCTGTACGAAGCTGAACGTTTGATGCCTTGGGGAGGAATTTGGGGCGCAAGTTGAACTGCAACGTCTGTCCTTAAGTCATCAATGCAGTAGTGGGCTTCGGTGGCGACGGCGGGCTCTGCTTGTAGTTCTGTATTCGAAAGTCCTTGCGTTCTCGGTCGTGAAAAGCAGCTCAATACATAGCGGCAGCTCGTACATGTCTGTGACTGTGTGTAAACAACTACCCCAAGCTTCAAGTGAAAATCAAAATTGCTCTCCACGCTTGTGCTCTCTCGACGGTTTCCATTTTTTGAATGTCTTTCCAGCAGCGCAATCTGTCGGATTGATACACAACATCGACTCCCAGATCGTTCGCCACTTTTCAAAACGAACAAAAAAACCGACGCGCATCGCTACCAAAAGTTTTTTTCGCGTCTCGTCTTTCCCCCATAGGAAGGGCAGAGATGATCATGCTCGCAAAGAAGGCCATTGTGTTTCTTCTCGGTGCCGCGGCGTCGATGGGCGAGAATGGGGACGTCGCGGGCCGCGTCTCGCTGCTCCAGACCATGAAGCAAAGCGAGAAGAAGCAGGGCGAAAAGCAAAAGGCAAGGAGGGTCATCGTGGTCCCTCGCGCTCGCCCGGTGGTTCATTTGCCCCCGCCGCGCCCCGTGATCCATGTGCGACCGCGCCCCGTGATCCATGTGCGTCACCACCCGCACGTGATCCATCACCCCGTGGTCCACCATGTGACCCAGCCGCACACCATCCACACCGGCCCGCCGTCTGCGTCTTGCGCTTGAGGTTGAGGAGCAGGGACATTAGACTACTACTTCCTTGTACTTTCTTAATTTCTATAGCCGTATCTATCTTGCTCGTCCCCATCGTTCAATCTACATCACATGCATCTTCTGAGTTTGTTTCGCTTTCGATCCCGGACGTGAGTCGCCATGTGATCTTTCTATGAGTCGAGTCAATCAATCGGAGGGCAGGCGTTGCAGAGACAATAGAAGCTGAGTCATAGTATCAGACTGTCAGCCGCACCCGCAGGTCGCACTCGCAGCTGTTTCCCCCTACAGCGAGCGAAAAATTATTTTCTTGCTGGATGCTGGTGGCTGGTATCCGACCCCGAGTTGACGCGACAGGTCGAAGTCGGTGTAACCAACATCAATGAAGAACGCGAGACCATGCTGCTGGGGGCTCGCGCGTTTAGAAAACACGAACACACGCTTGATTTTCTATTTTTACAAGTCAATGTCGAATAGTAGATCCTGATTCGTACGAGACAACCTCCACAACCACAACTTACGACAATTTTGATTCTGTTTGTAGTTTATTCATCTTCAGAAGGCCGAAAACGAGAGCCGCTAAACCCTACGAGGGGTACATCAGCAGCACCCAAACTAGAGCTAGAATATATATAAGAGAATGAAGCGTGTTCTTGTCGTACTTGTATGCATAGACAAGCAGGTGTTTCTGCTTCCTGTCGCTCGCTGACTTACGGTCTGTAAAATCTCTCCAGCAGGCAGGCGACAAATATAGAAGGATTCCGCAAATAAGCGACCAGACGAACGACGTGGAGAAACATGATTCAGCTTGCAGTTCAAAAATCAGTGAGTGAGGACGGCAGCATGTTCATGATGATGATGTTGGTGCTCATGATGCGTTGTTCTCGTGTTTGGTGGGCTCATCATCATCGTCGGCGCTGCACACGAGTGTCAAGCTTGCTCGTCTTTGCTCGCTTTCGCGCCTTCGCTTTTTTTCCTGCTGGTCGCGATTCGTGATCGTGCTTGTCGCTGACCGTGGCAGTCTTTGGATGAAGAAGAATCTTGATCTTCTTGCTTCACACGATCAGAATTTTTGAAGATGTTGACATCGGTCGTGGTTTCTCTTGTAGTAGTTCATCAGAAAAATGAAAATAAAAAAATGGAAATCGATGATCAATAAATATCGCTGCCGGTCGATGGCTCACTCCACTTCGTGATTTCAACGTTCTATTTACTTAGTTCTCCTTTTCCTTTTGCTTCCAGGCTCGTTTTTTATGCAGCATGCATGCAGAATCAATCCTCTTGAGCCCCCCATCTATCTATTCTACTTGATATTCATTGGACGACTTCTTCTAAGTCGGCGGCCACCGTCACGGAAGCATAATGGCCACTGCGGCAGCCTCCAATCCGTCTGACGGCGAGCAGGAGTATTCCGCGCTCGAGCGTAACGTGAACGCGGTAGTGGAGTCGCTCAAGGCTGCTCTCTCGAGCTCGAGGAGCTGTCCATCTCCTATTGAACAAGATGATGCTGTGACCGCAATCGTGCAGCGAGTCGGGCGGAACGCGGCGCTCGCAGCGCAGGCCGAGGTGGACGAAGCCGCAGTTGACACCTTTGCCGACGAAGAAAACTGTTTTTTAGATAACTACGAGATCATCTACAGCAAGAACAGCGAACAAGTGCTGGAGGCGGATGGTGCGCCGGCGCAGTTGTCACAAACGGCGCAGAGCAAAACGGATCCGGAGGGCCTCGGAGTGTGCGCGAAGAAGGCGCTTTCGCAGTACCAGGTGGTGTTTGAAGACCAACCCGTGCTGAGGCACGACGTGGAGCAGAGAGAGTTCACGATAGAAGAGTGCGAACGGTGGTTCTGGCACGAACTGTCCGGGGATCAGATGGCCGCCGTTCTGCGCCTGAAGTGCAGTCCGCAGGCGGGCAAGAGGACGTCGCCGTTTGATGAGGAAGGAGGTCGTGATGAGGACGCGGCCGGGGACAAAGAAGCTGATTCGTCGGTGTCCTCGTCGGACGAGAAAAATACGACCGAAAAGAAAGGGACGACGAGAGGAGAAGCTGGTTTGCAAAAGGTCTCTCCGGAGGCCCTGACGCACCTACTGAATTTGTCGGAGCGCGGCTTCCCCACTGAGCAAGAGATCCGGGCTGTGCGCGACTACATCCGGCAGAACGACTTTGACCACCTGCTGGACGTTGGTAATGTAAATGTTGCAGGAGCCGCGACTTCTTCCTGCTCATCTTCCTCGCTGAAGTTTCGCGAACTGTTGCTTTCTTCGCCCGCCGCGATTCAGAAGCTCGCGACCAAGATGGCGTTTGGCGCCGTGCGGACGAACAGCATCAAGGAAGACAACTTTGTGTTCCTGTTCCCGCTGCTATCTCGAGTGAACCACGGCTGCGAGCCAAACCTGTGGCAGCAGAACGGAGTCGTACTGGCGCTGCGCGACATTGGTGCTGGGGAAGAGCTGTTTTGGTGCTACCCACAGGGCAAGGTGCTGGACGAGTGGGAAGAAACGGCGCAGCACTTCCTGTTCTTGGACAGGGACTCGCGGCAGGAGTACTTGAAGCGACTTTACGACTTCGAGTGCAGGTGCCGAAGGTGTTGCAGAACAAGTCTGGTGAAGAGCACAATCGATGCCGCAACTACAACTACTACTACAACATTCCCGAAGCTACCGCTGGACACGGCGGTGCTATCCCAGAAGCAAGACGTAGACGGAGAATACATCATCACGCCCGGCCGCGGCGGAGGGAGCGCTGGTGGGGTCCCGGGCGTCACTTCTCTCGCTGCTGCAAAAGAGGGGGACGATGGCGCTGCCGCCGCAGAGGACGCGAGAGTGCAGGAGAACGCGGAGTTGCTGCCGTTACGGCAGGGATTCACTGAATTGACACAGTTCGTGAACAAGATCACGTCCACACCAGCCAACGGAGGAAATAGAGGTGCCGAGGATCATGCCACGAGCACCGCGCCTTGTTCCGAACAAGAGGTTGGTGCTTGTGCTACACCGACGAGCGAGGAGGAAGAAGAACGGCACGACCGGGAGTGGCACGAAGCAATTGAGCTCCTGAACGCGCTGGAAAACGGGTTGGAGGAACGAAACTTACGACTCGACATCAAGCTGATTGCTCAGTGCGCGACCTTGCGGGCGGTGTACGCCAGCGCGGGACTGCTGGCGGCTGTGCTGGAGTCCTCGTCATCCTCATCCTGTTCTTCCGCCGACCTGGACCAAAGGAAGGCTTTGAGTTTGTGCATCGAGGCAGTGCAGCGGGAGCTGAAATACCACCTGCTCGGGTACGGCGCGGAGTCGCAGGCAGTGAAGGACCTAACCAGGGTTCTGGGAAAGCTGTACGTGATCCAAACCCTGCGGCAATATGTGAAACAAGCGGCAGTAAGAACGAGGGTTGCAGCAGAGGGCGGTCTCGGGGGAGCGTAAGGATTGACATCGAGTGCAGGTGGCGGAGCACCAGCTGCACGCCTCGAAGTCGAACTTCATGAAAGAATAACTTGTGGTAGGAGCAGCTGCCGTACCCTCAGAACAGCGCCGAAATCGATTAAATTCAACCGATGTAGATGTAGGTGTAGCTCCTGTCGAATGATACAACACCTGCTGACTTTGTGGTACTTTTTCGACTTAGCACCAGCAGGCTGCAGTTCATCTGGTTCTGGACTCGTCGTCCACGGCGGTTTCGACCGTATTCAGTAATCAGAGGAAGTGACTGAAGATGTGAAATGATGCTTCTGTTATGTTAAATCTTCCTTCCCGGCGTTCTTGAGAGAGGATGATTGAGAGACAAAAGCATCAAAACGCGAAGTAGCGCCAGAATAGGAGGAGATGGAGAACGCGAACGGAGCTTGTTAGTTAGTGTTAGCCCTCGCGCTTCTTCAGTACGTTTGATGGCAACCGCCCTGCCACATCTTGACCTCTCAGCATCAATGTATGTGTAACTTCTGCGGTGCGACAAAGAAAAAAATATGCGGTCCACCTTCTCCGCAAGGCGACGCGACAAGCTTTCTGCGGAGACGCGCGAAGCACTCTCCACGGAGATTTCGAGGGGCCTCGAGTTCTTGAAATACGAATCGCTCGAAGGGATGGGACGGAATTGGCCCATTCTCGTTACCAACAAGCTGGGTGGTGCGGCCGTAAATAGACAGTCGCAGGCACTGCCTACGGAGGTATACTACTACAATGCACAGAGACGTTCGGATCGATGGTTTCCAAGCGAAGCTCGCAGGTTGGTGTCTACCTCTACTTCTATGTCAACCTGCAAGGCAGAGAGAAACAATTTCTTCATTTATTTATTTGCTAGATAACGTTGACGTTGTGGTTGTTCGACATGGACTTCGATGTAGCCAGCAGCTTGGGCTTTCGGAATCGGTACGTTGCTCAATTCGTACAACAGGCCATGAATGTGGCCATGGGGGGTCAAGACGCAGTCAACCCGGACGAGGACAACGGCGGACGGCGTGAACAACTGAAGCTGGTCGCTTACGATGCCGAGCATGTGGTCGTCGACGACGCAGCGTCATGTTCAAGAGGACCGCCACGAGTGACGAGCAATGCGGAGATGGTGGAAGTCGAAGTTCTGTCAGTAATCGCAACGCCGACGACACTGCAATCAGAAAGCATTTTGGTTGAGGAGGACGAGATTGAAGAGGTGTTTGAAATTGATGACGCCGACGACGCTCAGGTGGAAGATGCGAACATGGGGAAGACGGACCGCCACCGTCCCCACCACGACTACTCGAACGTGGGCTTGCAACTCGCGCCGGAACGCAGGTCGCATTCCTGTCCGCCCTGCGAGGAAGACGGGATCGTGGACGATCTGGACATGCAGCAGCTCGAGAGCCGCGACGACTCGGTGGAAGAAGTGGATAAAAGCTGCGACAACCTGTCCGTGTCGTCACTCCGCCACTACACGTTCGGGAAATGCCTGTCGTCGCGGCAGCGGACGTCGTCACCAATGTTAAGGGGAGAACTCGTGCGACAAGTACGACGTTTTTGGTTTTCTTACTTTCATTCTTACTTACTGTCTGTTACCTGCTAGCTACGTCTTTCTTAATTACTGACACTGACTTGAACAACGTAATACCGTAGTGGATCGTTCGTTCCACTTTCAGGTTCGTCTCCAGAAGAAGGAGATCGCCCGTCGCGACCGCGAAATCCGGCGTGTCGAGTCTGCGTGGAGTCGTGAGGTGTCCGTCCTCCGTCAGCAGATCGGAATGATCGCGCTGCAAAAATGCGCGTCGCATTCGATGCTCGAGGATCGTCCACCGTCGGGCAGCTACGTCGAGAGTGTGCCGTCCCTGTCCCGCGACCACCCGAACGCGAACCCGAGCATCGAAGCCGATACATCAGCTGCAGGAGGAGGTCGCGAATTCACTACTTGTTCAATGCAGAACTACGAGGACAACGACGGGACGATCTCGAGCATCAAGCTAAAGACGAAGAGCGCTGATCATGAAGATCGACGCAGCGCCGGCCATGAGGAGGAATTTACCTCGAACACCAACACCAGGGAAGTTGTCTACGTCCTGGAAGATCACATCGCAGCTGCGGGGATGGGGGCGCGGGACCGCGAGCCGGCGCTCGAAGAGAATGTCGTGCGACCGCCGTCAACCTCGTCAGAGCCGCTACAGGAGCAGGAGAAGCAGCAGGACCGTGACTTCTTCCCCTGGTGTCGCGAGCCGCCGCCCTACGATTTCTTGGCCGACGAATACGAGCGGAAGGCGAAAAAACTGCAGGAGCGCGAACGGGAACTCGAAGCGTATTTCAGCGTTCTGCGCGAACACGAAAAGCGCCTGCGCTCGTTGTTTCCTCCTGCAGGCGATGCTTATTCCTGCGCGAGCGGCAGCGAGTTGCTGGACGTCCTTTCTGGAGTTCCCACCGCTACGCCTGCCGTAAAGGCTGACGTGTTGAAAATCGCGGCCCAGATCCAGAAGGAGGAGCTCAGTACCTCGTTTGCCCCGATGAACAGCACCGACGATGGGAACCGAATGAAATTGCAAACGGACGACGAGCAGGGTGAACGCACGATCAAACTACCGGGGTTGGCCGACCTAACGCCAGCCACGGTGGAACTGCATGACAAGGTCAAGGTTGGTAGTGCATCTGCAGTTCACGAAAAAGAAGTAGGCCGCGAGGAGCCGTTGCCGGCGATGGAGGAAGCTGGCGAGGATCATGAACGTTCTCTTGTGCCTGTGGCTCCCGCCCCGTCAAAAACCATCGATCACCTTCATCCCAGTGGTGCCCCTCCTTCGTCGGTCGTGGAAACGCTGTCAGCTTTCTTATCGACAAACGAGCTCCGCCGTTTCGCCGGCGCGACGCCGCACCCAGAACACTCGAAGGCAGCGGTGACTCCGAAAAAGGACGCTCAGCATGGTGTCGGTCATCACGGCCATCTGAACTTCCTCGTGGATGACGTTGTTCGAAGTCGGGTGCCAATCCCGGAGAAGAGCCCCGGAGCGCCGTCGCCAGAACCTGAAAAAGAAGTAGGAGAGCCGAAAAGCTGTAATAAAGCAGAGCCAGCAGATCGTCCAGATCTCGTTGATCGTGAGCAGCGCGACGATAACCTGCTATCCGTGGACGTCTCGCCGATCGAGTCTTCGAAGGAGCGCACGATGACGCTCCTGGAAGAGGAGGATTTCCCAGCGCGACGGCTGTTTGACCACCTTGCGAGGATTCCGGGTGCTAGCGGCGCCCCTGCGGGAATTGTGGGGGGTGCTGGTGAGAAGAGCGCAAAGCTGTCTTCGGTGCCAGCACCGAGACCGCCGCGACTGCCGACGCAGCCTGCTTTACCGAAAGTACAGTTCGTCGATGCCGAAGCGGTCGAGAAGAGCATGCAACTGCGGCGCCGTGAAGAACTCGTGCTGGCAAGGGAAGACCAGGTACTTAATCAAGATGAAGAAAGTACTACAAATTAATACAAAAACGTAAAACAGTAACACTAACACGTCATCAACCTCTACACTACTACTCTAGGTACGCGACTGGGAGTGTCGTCTCGCTCGGCTCCAGGAGGAGCTTGAACACGAGCGGGGGTACTTGGAGCAGAAACGCAGCGACTTCGAGCGCGGCGTGGCCGAGGAGAAATCCCAGCTCCTGTCGTCGCAGCAGCGTCTCGCCGAGGAGATCGAGGAGGTCGAAGCCTACCGTGCGGAATTCGAGGCGCTGCGCACCGACCTCATCGCACGGGAAGCGAAGCTGGCGCGCAAGAAGCAGCAGGCTGCCGCTAGCGTTTCGGTTTGTTCCCAACAGCATGCAACCACGCACCGAGGATTGCCTTTGCCGGCAGCGGCAACAACTTGTCGCTCGGGTACAACCGGCACTTGCGGCGCAGAGAGGCAGGGAAATCTGTCGCAGAGAGTGCTCGGCGCCGCGTCCGCGAAAAAGGTAGTTGCGTCGTCGCCGTACCTGAACACAAGCAAAAGCACGAGGGACCTGAAGGCGTCCCCGCCAGCATCGCATCCGTACGGTTCTACCCTTGCCACGACCTGCCCAAGCACAACAAAAAAAATCACCGCAAAAATGACGTCGCACCAGAGACGAGACGGAGGATCTGCTCAACAAGGTCGTCATTCTCAATCCCAGCCAAACCACTTGACGCAGCACCAACACTCCGCACCCCGTAACCTGCACGATCACTTCAGGGGGTCGTCCAAACCAGGCACCAAGGCTGGCGACGCTTCCGTGAGCGTGATTGCGACGGCAGACCTAGAGCGGCTCGACGAAAAAGTCCGCCGGTGCGCGGCTGAAATGCTGCGCTCCGAGTCGGATGCGGACGGGAAAATGCAGGGTTTGTCGGAAGAGAACGCGCGGCTGCGATCTGAGATCCAGTGCCTCATGAGCGTTCTGAACAGACGCGAGGAAAACGAGCCGAACAAGGACGACACACACACAAGTGACCAGAATCAGAGTAAGGACAAAAGTAATTGTAATGTCCAAAATGGCTATGACTCCACCACATCACCAGCAGGAGCGGCGCGACAGTCGTTGAATTTGATGAAGTCGATGCCGCCGCCGAACAACAACTTAATGTCGAGCTCGAATACGTCGAGCTTAGTTCTGCTTGCGGACCTCGGCGTGAAATCGACAACGGCGCGATCGCTGAACGACGTGTGCGGAACTGGTGCGCCAACGTCCTCGAACAACCCAAAAGACACAACTGCAGCTGCAAACAAACCATCGAAAGCGCCACCAGAGCACTACAAGATCTACAGCACGAGCACATGCTCCAAGGCGGATCGAGGGGACATGGAAATGGATTCGCACTCGCTAGCCCTCCAGGACATCCCGGCTATTCGCACGAGCTTGCAAGACGACACGCTGCTGCACGACGGTCGCGGTGCTGGGGATACTGTCGTCGTGGGTGGCGAAACTATCTTTTCCGGAGCAACAAGTGTCGGCCGCTTCGCGTCCGGCTTCAGCGCAGGGGAACCTTCATCTTCCGGATTCAGCTCCGGGGAGGGCACTCGCTCCCGACGCACTGAGTCGACGACGCCTACTTCTACCGCGCAGCGGGAAGCAACGGGGTCAGGAGGAGGAAATGCAACGCTTCTGAATCTGCTCGGAACTGCGCAGAAATACACAGCGACTTCTTCCCTCTTCACCGTGCCACCCCCGGTCCTGATGACGACGCCGTTGGCAATCGGTCGCGTTGGCGGAACCCTGGTCTGAAGAAGTACTAGTGCGCAGAGGGTGCTGGACGTCGTTTACCGGAACTAGGGATAACAACACTGAAACAAGGACTAAACTTTCATTATGTAGTGCTGGGCGATTTTGATTCGGTGCCTTCGTTCTATGAGTATCAATGCGTCTGCGTTCAGCGTTTTCCCAGAACTACTTACTCAGAATAGATGATGTGATGTCGCTAGAAAAATATCTAGGAGCTTCTCTTCGTTTTTAGGTGAGTGCAAGGCACGACTAGTTGCGCGCACCAGCTTTCTATTCCATGAATCAATTTTAATCGAATTCGAACTGCTCGCGCTCCTTTGCATATACTTCTCAAATTTTGCCATTGCCTTCGTTCGTTCCATCGGTGAAAGTTTTTCCATGTCCACCCCGTAGATGAACGTGATCAACGTCAGAAACAGCAAGAGCAACATCCAACATACTCCATGTCCATGTCCTCCACAAGCACAAAATCAACGAAGATGCACCTGCTGGGCATTGCAAACTCTGCTGGCATTTTTCCCACGTCAGTCCGCCACTGAGCATATTGAGAACATCAAATCTGATAGAGTAACTAATGCGATTATGGATACAGTACGAAACCGAAAGTCTATTTTTGATTACTATGCCTATCTATGCTGCAGCGAAGCATCGTCATCGTCATTGACCGAAACCAAGTTTCAATCATATTTACTTTTACAGCCGTTGTATCCCGATTCGATAGATTTGAGTTTGACATCCACTGTGAAAAATACCAAGGACAGAAAGGAGCATGCCTGCTACGGATTCATTCTTGCGCACCATTGGTTTCACCCGTGGGCCGTGGCGCGGGGTTCTGGTGCAGGCTTGTATACAACTTAGACTGTATACACCTGCTGCACGACATAGGCAAAGACCGATCCGTGCGCACGTATGGTTAATAAAATATCCTTGCACAGTGAGCTGCACCAAGTTCAAGGTTAATGACCATGCCACGCCCACTTCAGTCGAGATCTCTAAATCCATCGTGAATCACTCGTGCTGCTGCTCGACGGAACGACCGATCACGTGAAAATGAGTGTGCATTTGCAGCTGTGGTGATGAAAATCTGATGATAGATGATACGCATCAACTACATACGCAGGACGGCGAGGATCAGATTGTGAATGGTCACGTGCGAGAATGTATTAATTGCAATGGCTCCGCGTCCTGCACCTGCTGTCCTCGTGTATGAGCAAAACTAAAGCTGCTAAACTGCGCAATCGAAATTGCAGGCGGATGTATAAATTGTTGATTCAGCTAAGCTTTAGAAAAAGTAGATTGGTCGTGGTGTGTCCTTATCTCTATCGCTATCGGCGACGCACACGCAATATCGGAACACAGAATCAGAAAGAAAAAGAGTTCTCTTACAGTTACACGACTTTCAGTACAAGATAGATTAATCGACAATGCCGATGAAAAAGAGCCCGCCGCACAAGCCCACAGCCAAGAAGCCTTTCAAGAAGGACCGAGATGAGGGACGAGCACCGGCGGACGAGAAAAAGCGCAAGGAACAGCAAAACCAACAGCAGCAGTGCGCTAAAAATGGGACAGTAGGGGTGCACGGCTCCCAGACCACTTCTAAGACCGCCCCGTCTAAGCGTCTTTACGAAATGGGCGACCTCGTCCTTGCTGTTGGCGACGGTGACCTTTCTTTCTCCTTGTCCCTTCTACGACGCTTCCACCCCGGCACCATTTTCGTGCAGCCCACCGCGTACGACTCGCGCAAGGAGCTGCTGCGAAAATACCCCGACACTGCGCCGCGTATTCTGAAGGAGCTCAGCCAGAGGTTCAAAGCGAACACGCAATTCGGGGTGGATGGAAGGTTTCTTCTGGGTGAGGAGCAGACCAGTAGACCTCAATGGCGCGGCTTCTTCTCCAAAATCGTTTTTAACTTTCCGCACATCGGTGACGAGGTGGACGAACCTGCACCAACCGGCGAGGAAAGTAACCAAGGGCAGTCACAGGTCGCGCGCCACCAAGATCTGCTCCGGGAGTTCTTTAAGAGTGCGGCGGACTGCTTGGCACCTTGCGGCGAGATCCATGTAGCGCTAAAGACTGGGGAACCCTACAAGTCGTGGCGCATAGGAAGTATAGCGAAATTGGCCGACTGCGGGCTGAAAACTGATCGCGTCGTACCGTTCACGGAAGTGCAGAAAGAACTGGGCTTGCTGGGCGGGGGAGAGTTGAGCTACAGACACCGACGCACAAATGGACTGCAGTACGAAAAGGCGAGGGGGTTTGATGGAAACAAGGGGGACGGAGAACAGTTTGGTGTCATGAAGGAAGGAGGCGCGCACGTGCATGTTTTCGTCAAGAAAGCAAAGGAAACCGAACAAAGCAAAAAAAAATAAATGTGCCCACAATCTTCAAGATGAAAATAACTGCGCCTTCCTCGCCTTGTTCCATGATCACCAAAGAAGAGAACATGCTGCGAGCTGTTCTTGCTGATACGACGTGTTAAACGTGATTCATTTCGCATGCATGGTGTTGCTCAGCTCGGTGCTACTTTATCGCAATGTTGCTGGAGGAAGACATCACGCTCACATTACGGATTTGTTCGCGTCAATATTAGCAACACTAACTGCTGCTCGTAGTACTCAACGATTCTCATTCTTCAGCTTCAGGACGTTGCCGTTCGCGTTAGCGGTTAGACTTTGGCTCCTTCTTGTTCTTGTTCGTGGTGCGCCCCGCCGCTCCAACTTCTGGTAATAGTGAAGTATTGCACTCGCAAAGGCGCAATAAAAATGCGTCGCAGATCTCTCGGTGGGCCGCAGTCGTGCTGCTTACAACTCGCTGCGGTGGATGCATTCGTTGCGCTTGTGGCCTGCCTCTTGCTGTCAGGCCAGACTTGTTTGCTCGTCGGGGCTTCAGCGTCGGGCCTTCGCGACGACACCGCGCTATTCGGCGGCAGCGCAGCGGCTTCCAGCCGGAGCCGCAGTCTGCTATCTTCGAGTGCCACCTCGCCACCCGGATCACGGCGAGGACATCAAGCGCAAACCAAGACAAGTAGAGGTGAAGAGCCTGAAACGGAGGTGCATGTGCCGGCGATGCCAAGTGACTTCGCGATGTCGCGGAGTGTCAAAAAAAAGCTTGTGGTCTGTGCGGGGTGTGTGGCGGCGTCGGTCGCTTCCTTGATCGGGTACACTGGTGGGCAGCAGGTGGTGGGAACGGCGCCGGATCTTCGGGCGCGTTCGAGAGCCGGCGCGCCTCCTGCTCCGCGGCGCATGTTTCCAAGTACCTGGGGCGACGCTGACAACTGGTACCGCGCCCCTGCTCGCGGCGGGCCCGGTGCGAGCCTGCTCCAGATTTTACCGGGACAGGTACGTCGGCACCTCACGAAAGCAATCGCAAGTCGGGGAAAGCGTTCGTCCCGACAGCCGGCGCGCGGTGCGGGTGACGGTGGGAATGAAAACGGGTCTCAAAGCGGGATGGAAGATGGAAACGCGACTGTAACAGGAGATGGCGGCATGGGGCTGCAGGATTTGGTCCGCCGCGCAGGGAGAAACTTCTTCCAAGCAGGAGGTCTCTCCCTCTCCGGCAGAACAGGCTGCAGCTTGCGGGGGAGTCAATGCAGTGAAGCCGCGGCAGCCGCGCCGCTGCCTGGTGGAGATATCTCGCTGTTGGAGACAGGTAGTGGGACCGTCGATGTCGAAAAGGAGAAAACAGCACTCTGAGGAACGTGGTGAAGCGAAGTGGAAGAAGGGGTAAGTAATATTACCGATACAAGCATTATCAATCGCAATCCTAGTATTCTGCTGGGGTAGCACACTCTGCACTGAAATCCTACGCACAGACGAGAGCAATGAAATCCCGCGAATGTTATTTGCAAAGTTGGTTTTGATCAGGTCACTTACCAGCAGTAAATGTTCCCTTGGCCAACTTGAGAATACCTGCGAAAATCAAAATCAAAGTGCCACCTTGCAGATGTCCGAACATCGAAAGCCGGAGTAGTGTTACCGGAGTCGCAGCCGAGTCTTTTCATTTGCTCGTCAGACAGTCTATATGTGTTCATTGCTTGGACAAGAAGTGAAGATCAAGATTCAAGAACGACTGAAGCGACCCGGCCCTTGGTTCTTTCCAAGAAGGCGACGATCTTCCTTGTTTGAGCTGCTCCTGCTCTGTGAACATGTTATAACGCGATGATCCCGGCGCCGGCGCCGGCGGCGCCCTCGTGCCTGTCAGTGTGGACTCGATCTCGATTTGCATGTGCCTGTGCAGCGTGAAGTTTAAAATAGCAAACGGCATCGTGCTACAGTTCTTTGCTCTTCGAAGATCCTCAAGATCCTAGACGATCCATTCCGATTGCCGAATCCGATCTCGCCCTTCGGTTTCAGATCATCGTGCACCCGTGGAACATGATCATCTGTGAAACTTCTCCCCATAGCGATAAAACATACTTCGCCCAGCTACAGGTGACGGTAGCAAGTGCACGAGATAGACGTAGAGCTAGAAGAGGAGCCTCTTCGAACAAGATCGCGCACATTGATTCTTGAATGCAAAGATCGGACGAAAATTAGAATTTGAATCATGTCGGCCGCACCTTCTTCGGCAGCGCCGGGCCGCGGCGCCGGGTCCAGCTCCGGGGCGATGATAAACCGTAAACGGGCACCGCCCCCGTCGCTCCCCCTGCAGTCGGAGAAGCAGGTGAAGAAGTCCTTTCAGGGTTTCAAGCCCGACATCAAGCTTTCGCGTAAGCTGAAGCGCGCCATCCGCGTGGAGGAGAAAGCCAACGTCGAGCTCCAGCAGCGCGACGCCGTGCTCAACCCGGACAATTCCGCTGGCTGTCTGGAGGCCGACCCGGAGGTGTTCGGCGAGAAGACCCTGAAGATCCGGCAGCGCGAGATCCTCGACGCCGTGGACGTGGGGACGCAGGCGAAGCAGCTCGAGTTGTCGCTTCCGTTTGGCGAGTACATGAGTAGCTACACCCCCAGCGGGCGGTTTGTTGTGCTTGGGGGCAAGAAGGGCCACGTGTCCATGCTGGACACGCAGGGCCTGAGCAGCCTGTGCGAGCTGAAGTTGAAGGAGCAGGTCCGTTGTGTGCAGGCGTTGCACAACGAAAATCTCTTCGCCGTGTCCCAGAAGCAGTGTGTGTACGTGTACGACGGGCTCAGCGGCGTGGAGCTGCACAAGATGAAGGAGCACACGCTGGTCCACCAGATGGAGTTCCTCCCCTACCACTTCCTGCTCGTGACCGGGTCTGAGTTCGGCGACCTGCGGTACCAGGACGTCTCCACCGGGAAGCTGGTGTCGCACCTGCGCACGAAGAAGGGGCCGATCCGCTGCATGCGACAAAATCCGAAAACCGCCGTGATGAACGTCGGGCACGCGAACGGCGTGGTGAGCATGTGGACGCCAACGCTAAAGGAGCCCTGCATGAAGATGCTGACGCACAAGGGGTCCGTGGAGCATCTGGGTTTCTACCGCGAGAACTACATGGTCACGAGCGGCGCGGACGGCAAGTGGAAAATCTTCGACCTGCGAAAGCCGGCCGAACCGCTGTTGTCCCAGAGCTGCTACGGCAGCCCAGTGACGACGTTATCTGTGTCGCAAACGGGGCTTCTGGCGCTTGGCAGCAGCAAGAAGGTGCAGGTCTACGACTCGAAGATCTGGAACAGTATGCCCGAGATGCTCGCCAGTTCGTCGCTGCTCCCGTCGGCGCAGAACATGTCCGCGAGCGCCAAGAAAAAGCAGAAGAAGCTCCTTCGCCAGTCGGCGCCAAACCTCCCGGCGCTCACCGCCTCGAAGCTGAATGCGGAACCGTACATGCAACAGGACTTCCCCGGCAGGGTCGTTTGTGATCTGCAATTTCAGCCCTTCCAAGACGTTCTGTCCGTCGGGTTGAGCACCGGGATCTCGCAGATTCTTTGCCCCGGCGCGGGCCACTCATTTTACGACAGCTACGGCGCGAACCCGTACCAGACGAAGAACCAGAAACGCGAGCGCGAGGTGCACATGCTCCTGGACAAGCTGCCGTACGACATGATCGTCTTTAACCCGGCCTTCGGCGACGCAAAAAGCAAGCACATGGTCGGGAACTTCAGGAAAAACACGCACGGAGGCGAGAAGGGGGAAGATGCGGACGAGGAACTCAAGAAGTCCTCGTCTTCGGCTGCATCAGGAGGGCCTGGTGCAGCTTCATCTGCGCCGAAGAACTGGCTGGGCTCGCACGAGCTGGACAAGGAGGGTAAAATTCTGAACGTCGAAATGAAGAACGTCGAAGCAGGCTGCCCAGAAGAAGACAAGGATTCAGAGGAAGAGTTCGAACAAACCGGCATTCGTATGACGCGCGGGAAGAAGAAGATGCGCGGGCGAAACAAGATCGGAAAACGCTTGAAGAAAAAAGAAGTGGAGAAGGCCGAAGAAAAACGGACGGCGAAAAAGAAGGTGAAGGGGTACAACCCAATCGACAAAACGGTGGACGTGGCGGCAGAAGGCGCTCTTGCAAGATTCAAGAAAAAGAAAAGACGAATGGAAGAGTTAGACTGAGTCTAGAAGTGCGTTGTCAATCTTGCTCACCGGCATGTGTACTAAAGGGATGGACCGCCAAAGCGCAACGGTTTCGTCGAAGTCAAATTTGACGCAATGATGAAAACGCTCTCTGGCTGTAGTTCGTCTGGGGCCATTGAGATTGACAGGCCGGATTAGCATGCCGGTGTTCCCTTGAGAAGATTGTGCTCTACTTTTCGATAAAGGTTGAATCGTTGCGGCCCTTGCCCTACAAGTACAACGTGGAGGTAAGTAGGTGTGATCGTGCTCGTATGTCTCAACATCCGGTACTGGATTCATCCGTTTCCCCTGGTCCTTGTCTGTGGTCGCTTGATCAATGAACAACTGCAACTTGCTGTTGCCTCCGTCGGTCCCATTGCGATTCGTGCCAGTTTTCTTCTTGTCCGCATCCATTGCTCTGCTTCTCTGATGTTCCACGTTTGTTCTTCCCTGTGGATTGAAGATGAAAAATTGACCATCCTACAGTTTGTACGCCATCATAGGATCGATATCGATTATCAACGAAGGCGCTTCTATGATGTTCCCTTTTTCTTGTTTTTTTCCTCCGGGGACTCTTCCACACTGACTTTTTTTTTTGCCCGCAACGTACTTCTCGCAGAGGAGTTAATCGAGGTCGAAAATCAAGATCTATAAGTAATTAATTTAAATGATTAACCTCTCTATATATGCGGAAGGAAAGAATTCCCATGGTGAGGGGGGTTAAGGGGGGGGTTTGA
>RXOD01004881.1:0-17471 GCA_005223375.1 Amoebophrya sp. AT5.2
GGCTGCGCGCGCGAGTCGGGAGGCGCCGCCATAGTGCTCTGTGAAACAAACGAGCGGGTGACTGATGGTGACGCACCAGCACCACTTTCTCTGCTACTAGTCGTTCGAGGTGTCACTGACTTGTAGTTCACGCGAGCCCGGGTGCGCTGCTGCAGATATTACTGAGTGATAGAAGATGTGATAAGTGGTCGCAAGCGCGGGCGAATGCTGTTGGGCGGGTGCGCGGGCGGAGGCGATGTCTGCGGAGAAAAACTCTGCACCATAGCGCGGATTGTGCGAGAATCAGTCACGACTTCTCGTTGTAGTTCTGGTGGTGGTGATTCAACATGATGTCACGACGTAGTTCTTGCCGAGGCAGTAATTCCAGCAACCTTGCACTTTTTTCGCGTTGATCATTCCTCGACGCATGTGTCTGCGCAGCCTCCAAAATTTTTCGTCGACAGATACAAGTCACGGATGACGTCCAAGATAGCTTCTATTTACAGTAGAGTTGTACTAGGAAGTCGGTTTGTCTTTGTGGTGCATGCGATTATGATTTATCTTTCTGAACCACGATACTAGCTGGTGCTTCACCGTTGGATGGATGATTGTTCCGTCCTGCAAAATGAAAGAATATTTTAACGTATACGACGACGTCTGCCAAGTTTTCATCCATTCTGTGTGATTATCCATTATCCACGTGATCATGTTGTGCTGCAGTGGCGAATCAATGAGTTTGCTATGCCTATCGCATCGAATCGAAATCAATCAATCGCGCCGAGTTCCACCGCGACTAGTTCGCAGATTTTTTCGAACACTTCTTTCTTCCCCGCACGCATCAGGCTCTGCAGCAGGAGGTCCAGTTCGTCGTTCCGAATCGCGACCCGCACTGCCTCCCGCATAGGACCCAAGTCGCCAGACTCCTCCTCTCCTCCCTGAACGACGAGGTGGTCATCAGAATCGGAATCCGGCCGTTGCTCGGGAACAACACCTCCCCGGGGCCCTCCCGGCGACCGGCGGATGCTCTCCTCCAAACTGTCGCGCATCCGGTCCAGCTCCGACTCGATCTCGGACAAAGGAACCTCGCTCTCCATCAAAGGCACCTGTTGAGTATAGAAAAATTTAAAATGCAGCTATTCTGATTCGCCACGCCAGCTACGGCTACGCAGGTATCTTTACTAAAGACACGCACCTCTTTGCTTCGCCTCGCGTTCCCGGCTTTCTCGTCTCGGTCTCGGTCGAGCCGCGCGGCCACGGAGGCCACCTCCCTGGCGTCAACGGGGAGCGTAGCCGAACGCAAAAATCGATCCGGCGCGGACTCTACTCCGCGCGGAGGACCTCTACTTGGGGGCGACGAAGATATGGCGCTGCTCTGCGCTGGAGGCTTGCGCACAGCTACTCCGTCTAGTAGACCACCTGGCCTAGGCCCAGCACCAACTGCAATGGTGTTGCTCGCTGCCGCGTTGCTCGCGCTATGGACCGATGTCGTGTCAGCACCTCCTGCATCCACGACGCCGCGCAGCGAGAGGTTCGGTTCATCTCCCTGCGCTCCTCCAGTAGAGGGTCCTCGCCAAAAATCCGATTTTCGCCCGAAATTCTTCTTCAGTTGTCCACTGCCGCACTCACGAGGACCCGCGGCTTCTCTGCAACTGACCTGTGGTGGTTCTTCTAGCACTCGTTCCTGCGCCTCCTGCAGCTCCGTCTCGGTGATTCGGGCGCGGAGCTGGTTCGACTCGAAGAAGCTCTCGGGCAGCCGGCCGTTGCGGACGCGCGCGATGGCCCGCGCCATCTGGTCGTCCACGATGTTGGGATGCATCGAGACCACCCCCCTCGCTACCTCCGGCGCGACCAGCCTGGACCGATCATTCTCCGACAAAAGTCCATCGTCCCTCGGGTGCGCGGCGAGGACGGGCTCCTCGAGGAGCTGGGGCTGGCGGTGGCGGTTGGCGATCACCGAATTCCAGTTCGCGATCCCGCAACCCCCCTGCGGAATCGCGTCGGAGACCGCAGGCTCAACTGGGGCGTGGCGGATACCCGGCAGTGTGAGCATGCCCGGCAGGGTGACGTCCAAGCTTGAACTGCTGCTACCGCTGCTAGTGCCAGCTGCAGTTGGTGGACCACCGATTGTGCGGCTTTTCCTCGTTGGAAATGCGTCGGGGCGCGTTTCCACGTCCTGGATCCGCGTGGACCGCAAATACGGGTGCACATGATCACGTTCATCCTCCTGGTCTCCGTCTCCGAGAAGATTTTTGGTACTACCTTCCTTTTCGTCTTGCGCTCCTGCTTCGCCTGCCTGCCCGAGCCGCGGGGGCGCGCTCGCGGCGGAGGGCTCTACAGCGGGCGGCCGGATGGTTGTATACTCGATCTGCTGTGGATGATCTCCATTTCGAAGATCTTTTTGTTCCGCCGGACCCCCAACCTCAACCGCCTCCACCTGCATCTTAGTTGTTTTTTCGCGTTTTTCGCCTCCACTATGATTATCGCCACTACCAGTATTGCCTCCCCCACTCGTGACCTCCGTTAGCCGTTGGTGGTACGATAGCAGCGCCTGCTCAAACTCGACCTTCGAACTCATCTCACCATCAACCCGGGCTCCGGTTTTTTTCAGGATCCCCTTGGTTACGGCTTTGGCACCAGGAGTAGTTCCCCTTTCCTCTGCCTCCTTCCGCAGAGCTTCTATCGGGTTCGCGCACGTGTTCCGCAACTTGGAGGAAATCAGCAGGCGCGACTGCGTTAGCGCTGTGCGCAGATCGGGATCCGCGGTCACAGAAGGCCCACCGAGCCTGGCGACAGTGAGCGGAGCTCCGCCTTGGTGACAGTGAAATCCTGTTGCAGCACTGCTCCCATCCGGAGTTTGGGTTGTGCCGCCGGCCTCAGGAATGGCGAACTCGACCTGGTGAAGTAGTAGTGGATCGATTGGACCACGCATGCGGAAGATGCGGATGTTCAAGTGGAAATCATGCTGGAAGAAATGTGAAAAAATGAAAAAGAGACCACTACAAGTACCTGTTTTGGCTTCGCACGGCTAGCCT
This sequence comes from Amoebophrya sp. AT5.2, assembly GCA_005223375.1. Classification (NCBI taxonomy): domain Eukaryota; class Dinophyceae; order Syndiniales; family Amoebophryaceae; genus Amoebophrya; species Amoebophrya sp. AT5.2. Next base: position 3,012 of record RXOD01004881.1, read on the forward strand.
CTACTTCGTGGAGGATTGTGACATGGGGCGTAAAAGTGTGCTCGGATTCGGATGAAGGCGACTTGCTGGTCTTTGAAGCAGTCTGCGCACCACCCGCATCTACCTTGACCGCAGTCACGTCGTGGTCCACCTCAGCCTCATCCCCGCTGTCCACCGCTTCCGGCTTCTTGCTGTCGCTTTCCACGACCGCGTTTGCAGCCCTGAAAAGCGCTCGCGAGGGCGCTTGAAGGATCTGCTGACAAAAATCGCGCATATCCAAGTGGTCTACGGCTTTAGCTTTTATTTTTACCTCCGTAGTTTCACTTTCACCGTCCACTTTCGGAGAAGATACTACTTGTTCTTGTTTCCTGCTGTCCACTTCCTTCGAGGAAGTCCTCTTGCCCGAAGCTGCAGCGCCTCCCCGGGCAGGCTGCTGCCCGGCAGACAGAGCAGCTCCCTGCCGGGCAGGAGCCTCCAGTCGCAGTCGCGTACTCATGGACGACTTTTTCTCCGCCTTACTGGTGGAGAGCGTTAACTTTTCTCCACCGCAGGAGGAACCAACTTTCGCATCTCCTGTGACGCCCTGCCATTTCCTCGTGGTGCGCTGCTCCACCCGGACAACATCATCGACGTCGGCCTGTCCTCGGCCCCCGTAGTTGCGCTTGCTCCCCAACTGGTCGAGGTACCGGACCTCGGGATATTTTTCAGCCGCGCCGGGTCGTGGTAGCACGTCGTGCGGCGCCGCGAATTCAAACCGCGCGAAGGGGTCCGCACCCGCCCGGACCGGCGCGTCCGCAGCGGCGTAGTGCTTTAGAAACCCTCGCCCTACCTCTGCTTCAGAACCTCCCGACGCGGAGTCTGCCGGAAGCTCCGCTTCCCCCTCCGCTTGAGAGAACAGAAACGCGTCCGCATGCCGCACCCGCCGAGAAAGCGACACTTTGTGAGCAAGGCTCGCGGCGGAAGGTGTCAAAGCTCCTGCGGTGTCACGCAGATCGCTAACCGCTGCAGACGCAGGCGAAGCGCTCGTCACTTCCTGCTTTTCGTCCAGGCTGGACTCTACTGCTCTTCCTCTTGGTCGTGTACCGGGGGCAAGCATCAAAAGGGTCGCTTTGTTCTTAGCAATCGAATTTTTCACCCCCGATGGAAAAACTGCGCTCTTCTTCTGGAAGCAGCCGCCGGAAGCTTTTTGCGCAGCCGCCCGGGACGCCCCTCGACTTCCTGTAGCTCCTCGACTTTGGATTGCTGCGTTCTGTACGGGGACCACGCCGACCACTACTCGGGCGTTCACCATTTCCTGGTAGGCGCGCTCTTCCTCAGCGGAGAACACCGCGGTGCGTTTTATTTTGCCTGTTTCGCGCGCGATGTACGCGATGGCGGCGTCGAGAGGTTCGTCTGAGAGCTCTACTTCGGCTCCTACTTCCGCCGGAGGAAGCGACACTGACATCAGCTGGACTGGTTCTTCTACTCCTCGCGCGTCCAAATAAATCTTTACCGCGCTGTTGGCACTACTGTTGCTCTCCTCCACCACGTCCTCATGCATCTCTACCGCCTTAATGTGTTGTTCCCCGCTTTCCGCCCTCGTCTCCGGATGCATCGCCTGCTCCTTCTGCGTGGCGACCATGGTGTAGTAGCTGGTGCGGTCCAGTAGAGCCGGCGTAGTGCTAGTGGGTCCAGGCTCTTCCGCCACGAGAGCCCCAACATCGTCCGACGCGACAGCCCCCTCCGCAACAAGAACGCCCCCGGAAGTGACGAGGCGGAGTTTCTCCGCGGCCTGTTGTGCGGCGGCTAGCGGGAGCTTCCGCAGCAGTTGCCGGCTCGCGAGCAGTCGCGACAGCCCACCACTATGGTCCGAAATCGACGAGGTAGAAGCTTTCGAAGATTTCGGAGAGGACTTAGGTGAGGACGAGGTCTTGCTGCTGCTCTGCGCAACATCCCCACGATCCGCGGGCGAGCGTCGACTCAGCAACCGCGAAGAAGACAACACGAGACCGCTGCGAGCGGTAGAAGGAGACAGTGCTTGTTCGCCATTCGTCCACTTCGTCGAGTCCGGCCCCGATCCCCCCTCCACTTCTTCCGCCAAAAACGCCTCCAAATCCATGCCCTTCTGGTGGAACCGAGCCATTTTAATGATTTTCTCGATGCAGTCCGATTAAAATGATGCGGGACGTCGAGGAGCTTCTACTATGCTTGGCCCGAAGATGTTGAACAAACGCCATAGACTGCAGCACAGCTGGCGGGAACGGGAAGATAGATCTGCAAGGGTACGTAAAACAGAAGATACATTTACATATATCCCTTTGTGGTCACGAGCACGAATCGGTCTCCCCACGATCGGTTTCGGTTAGACCTCCATACCCGGCAAACCACCCACCGACATGTCAACATTTGAGCCCACCTTCTGGTATCTTTAACGAGTATCGAAGACCGAGGACCCATTTTCCTTCCAGATTCCACCTTGCCTTCATTCTTGTGACTTCATTCAGTGCGTGACCGTGGTGAAAAATCTCTGCGGTATTTTCCAAATAGCACTTCCTTGCCTGGTTCTTATATTGCGCCCGGGCTACGAGCATCCGAGCCCGCGCGCTCTCGGTTCTCGAGCTTCTAGAGTACTAAAATAGGAAAACATCAAGAAAGTGAAAGACATTAGCGTAAAAACGGATTCAATTTCAAATTCATCATGGGCTTGAAGTTTGGATTTAGAATTATTCGTGGCTGCTACTAGTATTCAACAAAGAAAAAGACACGTACACGTGCGACCCGTCAAACTAGAAGATACTACTCTCGTCATATCTACTTTTAGTATACTTGTTTCTCGGTGCAAACCGTCGGTTACAAAATTTTTTTGGTCTACCTGACGTTTCCATGCCTGCTTGGGAAGTCCAATCGATGCGGCTTGGAAACAAGTCAAACTTCTATCGGAACAAGGAGTCAGGGCATAAGTAACAGGCAGAACCATTACCAGCTGTCTCCTCAGCATCGCCCACCATCGCATCCATCGGCTATGGTGGTCGATGCTGAGGATTACAGCCGCTATAATCTTCAGATGAATGTGAATCTACGTACAGTTTACTATTACTGTGCTCCGAAGAGACCTACTAGAACTCGCCATCGCTCACTTGCTGTCGAGTTCTAGTTCTCTTCTGAGCACGGACAGACTTTCTCGCAATCTCTTGAAGAGTGCTTGTGCGTGTTCTTGCCGTTCTGCGTGTGACATTTGCGCCACTGCTTCCAGGTCCAAGTTCCCTTTCTTTTGCGCCGCGGCTAGGCCCCTCGCCCCCGCTCCTTTCGAAGATGCCAGATCCCCCTGCTGCATCATCAGGCTCTCCGCGGCCTCCACCGCGCTTTGCCGCGCGGAGGCGTGCAGGTTCTTCTCCACGTGGTGCTCGTGGTGGTCGAAGTAGCTCATCTCGCCCCAGGGGTCCGGCTCCACGTCCCAGTCGTGCTTCTTGTTAGAGGGGTCCAAAAGAACCCATTTATTTCGGCGGAACACATCGTCGTACACCTCGCGCATGGCGTGCAAGAACCGCGTCCTTCGCCATTCCAGAGCAGACAAAATACGAGACAAAATACGAGACGAATCCCATTCCCAATACAAGAAAATTATACAGAAACAGAGGCCATCTACCGCGACATCATACGAGTACGAGACCAACAACTACCAGAAGAACTACATACAAGATTCCCATCGCCTCACAGGGATGTCCAGAAAAATGGGTTATGATCCCCGTTGATCCCCTGCTTAATCTTGCCGTGGTGAAAATCGTCGTACACCTCGCGCATGGCGTGCAGCCGCGTTAAGAAGTTGGGCCACGAAAACACCGCCAGCTCCGCGACCGCGCGCTTGTCGATCACGCCGTCCACGAAAATGTCGTCCTGGTCCTCAGACAAGTGCGCGTGCGTGTTCGTGATGTACTCGCGCCGGGGGTGGTCTTCTTCTTAGAGGGGGGGGAGAAAAAAACTGCCGATCGGGGCATCTTGATCTAAGTACCTATGAATGGCGGGAGAGAAGATGTACATGAGCCATTTGACACCTATCATGAAGATGAAGTAGAGGGGGGCACCTTTCGCCATCCGTGCAAGCCGTCTGGGAGCACAAACGCGAAGCGATGGCAGACGGCCGAGCCAGAGGCTCGGCACTTCTAGCGAGGAAGAGCAGCCAGGACCACAGGTTGGTGGTCGTGCAGCAAGGACGTGCTTGTGGTAAACTTCTAACTATAGCAAAATGCAGTTTTTCTCTACGACAGCAAAAAATCCAATCGCCCCTTAATGTTCGTGCTCGAACTCGCCGTCTTCTTCGGGTGCGAATTTGTACATTCGCACGCAGATCGCTGGTTTGCTGTTTTTGAAGCACAAAGGGTCGATCAGCACGTCCAGGCGGAGGAGCAAACGGTCGTTCGGGCGGACGTTCTTGCTGATTTCGTTCGCCTCGTTTACGAGCGGCAGGCACTGCGCGAAGGTGCGCAGAAACTCCTCGGCGTTGTCCGCGCCCAAGTGCTCCGCGATGGTCTCGATGAACTCCTTCGTCTGGAAAAACGCGGCCGAGTGCGTGTCGATCAGCTCGCCGATGAGGTCGTCGAAGTCCGCGTCCACGTGCTCGAGTGCGGTCTCGCGCTCCGCCGCAACCTTCGGGATGTGCACCCGGAACGCCAGCGCCTTCCCGAACACCAGCCGGTCGCGGTGCTCCAAAGTGACCGGCTCCGAACTCGCGGGCAGTTTGGAGCCGTTGTGGTGCACGACGGGGAACACAGAGGTCTTGCCTTTCTCAACTTCGTCGGGAAGCAGTTTCATCACCACCGCTTTCTGCTCGGGCGTTTTACAGGACAAAACGCACATCTTTTTCGTGATCCCGAGCCCCTGGAGCCGCACGTCGCCTTCGGTGCCCACGGTAAGGTTGGGCTTGGTGATGTAGAGGCAAAGCTTTCCACTTAACGTGGCGTCGGAGGACACGGAAATCAGTCCGGGCGCGTTCGGGTCGTCCGCCACCGCGAGCCCAGCCTCCTGCAGGGCCCGCTGCTGCCCGCTCCGAATCAACGCCCCGTTCGCAAGGTGCTCCTCGAAGGATTCTGAGGGTTGAGGTGAAGATCATGGGCTACTTACAACAAACTAATCCAACTCACATTCATTATACCGGGTATCTCAAATTTTCAGCAGCAGGGATTATTCCGCTAATGCGCTTCTGCTCCCCGATGATCATGAAATGAGTCGCCCATTCGTAATTCGGCTCGACATCCGATGAAGTTGTAGCTCTATCGATGGTTACACCGCGGCTAAAAATTCGGTAGAACCTCCACAGCACAAACACATTAATCACAAATCGATCGGCTCCCGACGGCGCTACTAGTACAACTATGGCCTTGTACTTTCTTTATCACAAAGTTGTACCTCCGAATTTTTCTTTGAGCGCCTTTAGTTCCTGTATTTCTTTGAGTAGTTCCGGGTCCACCACGGGTCCACCTCCGCCCTGGCTCTCTCTCCCCCCGCCCGCGGCCAGCTGTTTCTGCAGCTCCCGGATTTGCTCTTTCAATTGCTCCACGATCCCTAAATTCGTGGTCGCGTTGGCGCTGGGTTTGGTTTTGATTTCTTTCGCGCTGTTCGCGAACCGCAGTGTCGACAGCGTCTCCTGGATGTTGGTCAAAGCCGGGCTCACCGCCGCAATCATGACCGTCTTGCTGTTCCCGGACAGCGCCGGCTGCAGGAAATGGGTCAGCTTCGAGTTGCGGTACGGCACGTGGTCCTGGTGCTTCTTCACCTTTCCGGTTTGTTGGGCCGCGAGCGAGTGGATCACCAACGCCAAATTCGACAGACTCTGGTTGATCGCGGCTCCCTCCTTCAGGTGGTCCCCCTCCGCGTTGGTCTTCTTCTGTCTTTCCGAGCCCGCTAAATCCACCATGTTGATCTTCGAGCTGAGCTGGTGGTCCGCCTTCTCCAGCTTCCCCTGGTACAGGGTGACAGAAATGGTGAAAATGGTGTGGCTCCGCGAAGACCGCGGGTTCATGCTCGTCTCGGCCACCGCCCGCTGGCTGAACCCGAAGTCGAGCATCTTCATCACCTCGCTATCACTCGTCACCGCCGCCTCGATCATCCCGGGGACGAAAATCCCCAAAGTCGGGTGCAGCTTGATGTCCAGCGTTTTGTCCGTCCATTGCTTCATGTCGCGGTCGCCCTTCGACCCGTGTCCTCCGACAGGCTTCGGGGCTAACAAATCCCGCAGCTGCTCGTTGTAGATCTCCAAGTACGAGACCGTGATCTTCTCCTTCCACATCGCTTTGTGTTCCGGGGAGCTCATCCGCTGGAACAAATTCGTGATCAATCGTGGGACGAGACCAGCGTCAGGACCATGGATGTCCGCGCCGCCAATCACAGACCAGGTCTTGCCGGAACCGGTTTGGCCATACGCGAACAAGGTGTCGTTGTAGCCCTTCACGGCGTTGTCCAGCAGCTCCTCGCCAATCTCCTGCTGCAGCGTTACCTGGTCCGCCTTCTCAAAACCAGAATCGTCCGTGCTCCAGAAGCAGCGGTCGTACGCGAACTCGTTTCTCGCGCCGCCCTCCTCCGTGGGGTCGAAAATGCAAATCTGGGTGGAAGAAGGCATCTCCACACACTTCTCAGACTGCATCTCCAGCTCCCGCTTGTTGAACGGACGACAACGGATGCAAACCTTGATGTTGTCCGCCATTTTCTTTGATTTCCGAATTTGGATGAAAACTCAATTGCAGTTGTGCAGTAAGCGAAATATGCTGGATGGAAGAATAGTACTTTCTTACGAGAGAGAGAGAGTATGTATATGTACTGTAGCAAAAAGAAATCGAAAAACGGCTTTGGGGGGCCGTGCGCCTGTGGTGGAGAGTGACGATAAAAAGATCACGATGAAAGAGATGCAAAACAAGCACGAGGACGAGGTTGCGAATTCACGACGCGACAACCGAATTTGTTTACGTAAACCAACGTTTCCTTCTCGTAAACCAACGTTGTCCAAGCACCATATCACCGAATCCAAAACACATCATGCGTCTGCAGAAACGCAAACGCAACATTGGTATACCGAACGACAAGGCCGCCGACCGAAAACGAAACCGATCTTTCTAGTAGCACACCGACCAGCGCCTGCGCCATCCGATAAATTAAACGAATCAATTGCAACAGCAACTGCAACAGAAAGGTATTATCAACAAACACCAGGAAGTGGTGTAGCGTCTGGTGGCCCTGCGAGGTCCATGGCGTTTGCAGGGCCACCAGACGCCAGACGCCATGGCGGTACTGTCCGTTACAGCATCAATATGTGGCTTCCTTACTTTGCATTTGATGCTTCCTTGCTACCGCCATGTTGTACGTGTCGTGAGAGGTTTCGAAATCCAATTCGGGGCCTTGATTTTCTCGACACAGAGCTCTTGCTTCAAAAAAACATTTTTGTGTAGATTGATTGCCCCTGCGTGCCGCTGAATTGCGTCTATTGGTCTGATAAATTGGAAAAGGTAGTTCGAGCTTGCGGAGATTGCGACGAGTTCCGCTTTTGCTGGTAGTTGCTTTCTCGAATTGTTTTCTGTTGATAGTTCATAGCCCCAACTAAGAAAACTGCTGGTGCTGTAGTTGCACTTAAATTAACAATAGATTCGAAGCCCCCGCGTTCGCCGTACCTCTAGAACACGCTCGCCACCGCGTTTTCCAGCGCTTGTTTTTTGTCTGCCCCGTCCTCCCGCAGGTCCGCTTCGCCCACTTTTTTCTTTGCCTTCGCCAACGAGTACAAGTTGAAGCGCAGCAGCGCTTCCCTTCCCCAGGTTTTGGAGCTCACCTTCGGCACGCCCTGTTTCTGGTCCAACATGGTCTCAGACACCGACTGCCGTAGCTTTGCGCTCCGCGTCTTCAGCGCGGGCTCCGCCGCCTCCCCGTCAGGAGGGGCGGCGGCGGAGCCCGCGCTGAAGACGCGGAGCGCCTCCGGCCGCTCGGCTGACATCGATTGTGCCCCCCGGTTGTCGCGGATTTTGTGAAGAAGGGAGGACTAGCCCGGAGAAAAAACTCACAACTCGCGTCTTCTTTCTTATTCTTACTTTCCCAAAAAACACTTACAATTGGACCGGGGGTGTGCTTCAGTTCCTACCTTCGCGATCGCGAGAGCCAGAAAGTCATACACTAGCACGCCGACCGCGACGCGGCCGCGGCTTGGGTCCCGTAGCCTCTACTGCTCCAGCTCCACGACTGACTTGGACTTCGGCTGATCGCTAGAAAAACCTCTTCGAGCAAGCTTTCAAACTTTGCGACCGTCGGTCTACGAAGACAGATGACTTTCCTTCGGCTTTCGGTTTGTCTTTCATAACCTGTGGTGGGATTCCACAGCAAGTATTCTTGGCTGTCGATCTGCGTGAGCGTCCGAGGCACGTACCGCCATTCGCCACGCAGCGCCGCACAGTACCTGTGGGGGTGGATCAAGCAAGTTAGTAAGGTGACAGCAACTACTTGACACATCCACACTGATTGATACAGGTAGAAATTCTGAAATGGCTGTACTAAGTTAGTTCTGGAGGGCCTGGGGTATATATGACGACTATGTGACTTGGTTGCTAAACCGCGCCGATGTTCAACAGTTAAGGGGTCTGGGGTATTATAAAAAAATAGATTATACCCGTGCTTCACCCCGGCGGTCCAGAGGTGGGCTTCCGACTGTGTTTTCGAAAGTCCTCCGGGGCGCGTCGTGGCTGCACCGGAAGTTGAGAGGTCCGGCTTCGGGTCCACTTTGGATCCGGTTCCCCCCACACTCTTGTTGTTCACTATGTCGTCCGTCAGTACCTGAATATCCGTTTTTTTGCGACGTTCTTCAACGGGGACGCCCACTTTAAATTCATTGAAACTCAAAGACAAAACACTGTAATTACTTGTACCCAGTTCAGCTGGTGCATTCCCGGGATCAGATTGTCCATGAGGTAGGGAGAGTACTCGAACAGACTCCACAGCTCGTCCCACGTCAACAAATTACTGTTCTGCTTCTTGTACATGTCCATCGTGAAGTGGAGATTTTAGAAGAGCAGAGAGTGAGAGGAAAACAGCTGGCATAGTCGATCGATGGAAAGATATTTTTTCATAGGAGATAAGTTACGGACGATGTGTCGATGCGGAATCGAAACGATAAGGAGATAAGTCGATGTGGAACGATACAGATTTGTCTATAGCAGTCTCCTAGTCGCTACTGCCGCATGGTGCTGGGACGCAGAGGCAGAATCGGTCGGGTGGGCGCATTAATTCGCCAGAAAGGCTCTGAAGACTGGGGCGGAGACGATCTGAGAAGCCAATGGTCTTTTCGCAGGCGATCGATCGGAACCTCGGCAGCAGCCGTAGTCAGCTGCGGGGACGAGGGAGAGGACACGATTATGGTTCACGTAGCCAGCTGGTCCTTTCTATTGTCCATCGCATCCTCCATCGGTAAAAGCAGCGTAGCCCTTCTTGGTTTCCCAGCTCGTCGCTGAAGAAAGTGTTGGACGCGGCGTAGACCTCGTCGTTGCCTAGAACCGGTATTAGGGTGCGAATACTCTGGTACAGCTTCAAAATTTGGTCCGTGGTCAGGCACCCGTCGTCGTCCGTATCAAACACCCGGAAAACTGTCTCGAAGCGAACCTGGTCCGATGAACCACAGATTATCTATGGCAAGTAAAAAAACTGATTCTGATACAAGTGAGTCTTTAAGAAAGTACCTTCTTGTCCGTTTCCGGCGAGAGGAAGACGAGGCCCAGCATCATGTGGAAGACGTCGACGGTGTTCTTCTCCTGTATGCCGGAACCAGCTATGGTAAGGCGATGTCCTGGCAAGAGGCTACTGCGAAAGCGAGATACGAAGACGCCTATCCGCGGCTACGGCAGATCACGGGAAAATCTCAAGACTACTTCTGCTGAGACCATGACAATAGATCCCCACACATAGTGCGTCGCTTGTACTTAGTTTCCATCGCAAGCGGCGCGCCGCTCGCTGTTGTTGGAACTCTAGTCCAATAGCTCCGCATCAGCGAGCCGCGCGTCAGCAGCTTCGCCCCATCGAATGAGGTGTCATCTCTGAAACCGTTCCAGGCCTCGTCCCAGTTGCTCACTTACCACCTGGCCGTTTCATATCCTGCCGGTCCAGCCGCTTGTGGATTTCCGCAAAAAAGTCGTATTCGTACTCGTGGAAAAACTGCTTCCACCCACGAATGTGCCCGAGAACTGAGATGAGTAATAGTAGAAAGATACCGCTAAAGTGAGAGATCGAAGTACAGTGGTCCGTCTAAAGTAAGAACGAAGTAGCAGTACACGACCACCACCACCTCCACCGTCTTTAGTATAACAAGAAGCAAGCACCGGAACAAGAAAGACACGAGCGTCTATAAAGAAAATGTAGAACTTCATCTGCATATTCACTTAATAGTACCAAATCAAATGTACAGTACATTGTCCCATGGTGAGTTCGTTTGAGTCCGTGATTTTCCTGCGTATCGAGTTCCAGAGCCGGACGGCGAAGTTGAGGGTAAGTTTGGACTGGAAGCGCGCGACTGCGGCATTCCGCGTCTCCTGGTCCCGGAAGACCAGCGAGCGAATAAAGGCGGTGATCTTGGCCCGCACCCGCCGGTGGTTCCGCGTGTACGTCTGCAGCTGCTTTTTTTTACAGCCGTTGAAAAAATCCAGATCCTTCCGACACGACCAGCAGCACGGCACTCACTGGCGGTGGCGGCTTCCACCCACTAGGAAGGTCAACATATCGGCTGGGGCTGCCGATCCTAGACCTCGTCCTAGTCTCGTTGAAGACGAGAGCCTATCAGCAACAACTGTCAGAAAGAGTTTTTAGTATGCACCTGGTAGCCTTAGTCTGACTTTTTTCAACCCTCATAGCTTTCAGCTTGCGGAGGGTCATATCCATCATCACCGTTTGGAACTCCAGAAACCCGACCGTCTTCGTCTCCGGCGACAGCATCCGGTCGTGGATGGCGCGCACAACCCGACCGTCTGATCGATATGAAAGCAATGGGAAAATGAAACTGAGAGTAGTACGCCTCCTGATAGCCTGGATCTACTGGAAAACAAAAATATACGAAAAAACAGAACCTCGGCCAGTGGCATCTATCACCTGCTACAATCGGTTTCGGTTTCAAGTTCAACTTTAAGCACAATAGCGATACTAGGTACCCACTTGTATCTTGACGGCTTTCATCATCTTGTCCAGGTGCGCCTGCGTGAGCGCGCCCTTCTCCGCAAACTGGTAGTAAGCTTGCTCCAAACTCCTAAATTTCTCGATCACCATCTTCTTTAGCGCCTCGACTCATGTGAAGAAGATTCACGTAAAAAACGGAACTCTCCGAGGGGTTTTCGCGAGGGGACCCCAGCAATGAATTGGGGCAAGCAATAAGCAGAAAGAAAACGAGGCAAGACAGCACTGACAGCTGGCGAGAGGTCTGCGCGGCAGCGCGTGAAGCGGCCGCGCATCGTAGCGGCCGCGTTGTCCTAGACCTATCCCTCCGCCGCGAAGCCTAAGTAGGGCGCGCGCCTTGGTTGTCGCTTTTTGTTGGCGTGGCGAGTGCCGGGCCTGCTCCGGCGCGGTGCCTGCCAGCCAGGACAAGAAGGCGGGAGCCCTCACGGATAAAACTGCTCCATCAAACTCCGGAATTTCTCGATCACCATCTGCTTCAGAAGAGTGAGTCCAGTGCAGCATAGCTGGCGGAAACATCGATTTTCACGTGCACAACAACAGCTTCTTCGGATCATAACGAGGCGGTCTATCAGGCCTTGATCGCGGCGGTGCACCGGGTTGCGGAACACTTCGGTAATCCCAGCCGGCGTGAGGAACGAGGAGTCCTCGACCTTGACGGCGGCCAGCGACGACTCTGCCTCCCGCTGATGGTGCTGCTGGTGGTGCTGCTGATGTTGCTTCTTGCCGGACATTTCGTTTTTTTCCCGCCGCGGCACGCGGCCGGGTGGAACTGATTTAAGTACTTAGAGTTGGCGTTGGTCTCGGTGTTGGTTCGGTGCCGCCCACCTACGCTATGCTGTTGCTGGAAAACCTCGACCGATCAGCCGGCGGCGTGTAGGACGGACGCGGCGCTGCGGCTCTTCTGCTGTCAACATCGCGGAAAAAGCGGCGCCGAAGTAATCGCAGAGAACGCGGGGAAGTCGCTCTCGCGGTCCGAAAAACGAATTTTGGCGGAGGGGTAATCCGAACTCGCGCACTTGCAAAGAAGATCAAGCTGGCCCGGTGGGGGGGCCCCCATGGTCACAGTTGCAATTTCTTCAATTGTCCTAATGAAAAACCACGTAAATGTAAAAAGAGTAGGAGAGCCTTGTCATGGTCCGCGAGACTGAATTTCGACACGACAATAAATCTGAAGAACGTGAACGTGCGTCTGCGTGTGCGTCCATCCTACTATGATTTTTTTCGCGCTACATGTAGTTTTTGCTTATCTGGAAAATTGATATGGCATGTCCTCGGTCTGACGTGGTTGCGCGACGGCTTCTTTGACCTCCACGACTCTCGGAAGGGAGTTAGGTTGTTCGGCACCGCGGCAGTTGTTCATGCTGTTTCGTACGATGCTTGGTCCGCCTCCACCAATAGTAGTAGTAGTAGTAGTGTTAAATTAAGTAAATTTCCACCCCCTAGTAGTAGTAGTGTTACCCACTAAAAGCATAGATACATCACATTCGCATTGCCACCTCCTGCAGGAAAAGAAAACGTTTTTTACCAACAGCCCGAAGTAGCTCCTGCGTAAACGTCGCCCCCCAACCATCGGTCGGGAAGGCGTCTCGCCCCGCATCGGCTTCGGCATCCTCTTCCTCCCGCTCGTTTCCCTCTTCCCCCCGCCCCAAACGCGAAATAAAGAATGAATCTCCCTCACACAGCACACCTATCGCTAATATCAAGCAATGAATCTATCTAACATCACGCAGAACTGTTCATGTTTTCCCCGGGCCCCCAACTACAGCCCCGCCCCCGGCTCCTTTTCTCTCCGCCAGTTTGGCTTGCACCTTCTCCGTAATGTCCCGGATCGCGGTGACGAAGATGCCTGGCACTGCCCAGTGGATAATCTTCTGCGTATCCCAGGCGTCCACGGGCCGCAGGTCGAAGGACACCTTTACGAGCAGGAACTGCTCGATGATCAGCGCCACGAACGCCTTCTGGAGCAGAACCACCATGCTCACGTAGAAGCTGAGCGCGAACACCAGCGCCGCCAGGAAGAAAGACACTCCGCCCGTCGCCGATGCCCCGGCGGCACCCGGGACCGCTTGCCCGCCGTCGCCGCGCGACAGATAAAACCCCTCCTCCGGAAGCCACTGGAGTTACAGGGTATCCGATAAAAAACTCTACTGATACTGTCATGATGCGAGTGGGTCTCCGATAGTGTACCGATAGTCGATTGGCCTGCGATCAGTAGAGACGCCTCTCTCACTTCCGATCGATGTCCGTCGATTATACCCCTTCGACCAGCAGGGGTATCTTTGACTGTGACGCGATAAACTACACAGCTAGCAGACAACTACATTTGCGACCCTACAGATCCCCCACACGGCGACGGGCTGACTCTTCCAAAGCATCGGAAACGCCTAGCGGTAAACACATCTCACTGCTGCCACTGGCACTGGCTCCCAGTAATACCCCTCCCTTCATGAGAGTCACAATCTCAATCACAATCTACTCAATCACCAGATTTTTTATATCGACCAAGCTACGACGAGCGCCCCCGTGCTATGGCCAAAATTGGAGTTTTTTTTTTAACCCTTAAAGGAAGTTTCCGTCGCCGCGGAATAGGCGGAAGACGGAGAGGAAGGAGGTGCGGAGGTCCTGGAAGTGCGGGTCGCCGTACATGCGGCCGAGCAGCAGCATGCCTACGTAGGTCCAGAACACCAGCAACAACAGCGTGACGCCGAGCACGAAGGCGAACCGCTTCGTGATTCTATCCAAAGCGCGCCACAGCAGGTAGATCCGCCGGGACAGCGTGAGGTACCGGCTCAGCCGCAGCGACAGAAACATCAGCATCACCCCGTCCAGCTCGAAGGCCTGCCGGTACCGCTCCCCGTAGTCGCTGAAATGGCGGAACGCGGCCTTGCCCGGCCGCATCACGTCCACGGTGAGCTCCTGGCCGAAGGAGACCAGCTGCCAGAAGTACGCGGTGATCGTGCAGAGCACGATCACCTGGTCCGCGATCCCGAGGAGTGTGATTAAATACTTGCCCCCGGCCTTGTACACCCGCTCCCGCGCGGCGATCTCCATCGGGATCACGCCGGCGAGAATGTAGAGCGCGCACAGCAGCCGGACGTGGAAGGTGACCGCCTCCGTGCTTTCTTTGCCCGTCTCCTTCGTGTTGGGGCGGAAGGGGAGCACGTGGATGGTCGGCAGCGCGCGGCCGCCCGGCGGCGTCTCCAAAATGTAGTCCACGCTCGCGAAGAGCCCGCTTAGAGGCTACCAAAGGTGCGTACTTCTGAAGTAAAAATAAATTTCTGGGCTACGCATTCCAGCCCAATCGAGCCGAGGAGGCACCGC
>RXOD01004882.1:0-17469 GCA_005223375.1 Amoebophrya sp. AT5.2
CATATATAGTCTGGTTAATAGGAACAGCTACAGCTAGCTACTAGAATAAGAATTACCAATGTTGTATACGTGATGAACTCGAACTTCAAGAACATCTACATCATTCAACCTTGTATTACCGTAATACGTCGTATTCTACTCGTCACCAGTGTCAGCAACATTTAGGATCGATTAGCACGAGATGACCGGTTCGCGAAAATGCTCGAGACGTGAAATGTAGCTTCAGATTCAGTGGATAATCTTCAATCTTCAGGGCGGAGCAGGTTCATAGCCGTACTTGTTTCCTTGGGCTAGCCAGTACTTTGGGCCGGCTCCGCCTCTGCGGGTGGTGCTTCCTGTATACATCCCGCGTTCGATCAGGATCAGAACAAATTTACAACTATGTACACTTGAACGCTTAGCTTTGAAGTTTAAACTGAGGAAAAAATCAGAGTTTACGGCCCGTGCACGTGCTGCATTCATTTCGCCAAAACGAGTCAGTGAGGCGTTTTGTCTTTGAGATCGAGTTCGAGTGAGGCGACCGGAGTAGAGCACGTAGCCGCCAGGGGGTGATATACTAATATTAGTTTCTAACCACGCACACGCTCGAGGAGAGCAGAGGGAGAGCGAGACGTATCGCTCGTCGTCGCGAGAGAGTTCCGTTCGAGATGCAGCTCTTCCACAGGAACGAAAGAGCGTCCTCCTTGGCAGCTGCTCTTCAACAGGAACCAACGAGGCAGGAACTGGAACATTCCTCGTACTATCTACAGCAGCAGATTTTGTATAGGAGGAGGAGGATCGGATTCGGAAAAATCGCATGAGGAGGAGGTGGCTTTGCTAGCCGGCGGACTCGATGTCGCGCTGGGCGACACAGACAGGCCCCTACCAGTGAAGGTGCCGGACCCTCGGGGGACAAGAACATTGGGGGGACTTTGTTCACGTTGCGCGAACACGGATTTTCTTTCTTCACCCTCCGATGAAATTGAACAATGTCCCCTGCTGCGCGTGGTTTTGCCTGCTCTTCCGCCGCCGGGGAGGGCGACAACGCACGCTGGAGGAGCTCCACTCCCAGCCTGCGTTCGAGAAGGCGCACGGGCCATCCGATGAGTTGATACGCGGGATGCTGAAGCAGGCGGAACAACGGAAGTCCCAGGGCCAGCACCGCTGCTCGCAAGACCGGAACGCGTTGGTCCTTTTCGACTCCGCGAGCGCGAGGGCGGTACCTATTATGGCTATTCATTTTCAATTCCATAGTACTGCAATTCATCCTATTGCTATTCCATAACTTACTACTAGCAAGGGGTATGGAATCTCTACCCAAAAGCAAAACGGCACGGATGCGCGGAGCAGGAGGCAGAGAACTAGGGACCACGACCACGAAAGAAACAGGAAGGACGGAAGGAACCAGTAGCCAAGTCCCCGCCCATTGTAGTGGGCTCGAGAGGGGTATCCGGGGCGTGGGTTTCCGGCAGGGTATCTGGGAAGGGGTTTGCGGGTAGGGCATCGGAATGGGCCAGTTTTGGAATAGGGTATCGGAAGAGTGATTTTGGGATAGGGTATCAGATGAAGAGTGGGCGCGGGATAGGGTATCAGAGGAGTGGTCTCGGGGTAGGGTCTTGGGGAATTGGTCTCAGCATTTGTGGGCTGATGCGTTGGCGCCTGCTTCAGCATCCCGCGTATCAAGTCGTCGGATGAGTTGATACGCGGCATGCTGAAGCAGGCGGAACAACGGAAGTCCCAGGGCCAGCACCGCTGCTCGCAAGACCGGAACGCGTTGGTCCTTTTCGACGCCACGAGCGCGAGGGCGGTATTTTTGTTCATCTAGATGATGATCTACTTGTTTCGGCTTCGGTTGTCGTACACCTACAGGTAGTCGCTCGGCGCATGTGCAAGTCATCGCTAGTTCGTTGTACCATGGTGCATTCTACATTTTCAATTCCATAGTACTGCCATAACTACCACCAGGCACCGGTGGGCCGTCCGGAGGCCAGCAAATCACCGCCGCGAACCGCATCGGTGAAAACGCTCGACAAGTGACCCATGTTGAAGATCGTGGGGCATCGAGATTGAAGCGGCACTCCGATTTCGCATAATGTTGAAGGAAGAATTTTAATTTTTCGTTTCTCGCGAAATACTGCGAATGATCCCTCCAAGAATTTTTGTCAGCGAACTGCAAAGAAAGAACAGCGCTAGATATCAAGAACAGAGGAGGTGGAGGACTCTACGTCATCTACCTACGTACTTAGACTTACTAGGTGGTGTTGAAGTGCACGGACGGCTCATCTCCGGTGGTGTTGAAGATGAACGCGCCGAACAACCGACTCTTTCTGCCTCGTTGTGCAGCGCGTTCATCTCCAACACCAGCGCGTGTATCTTAGGTGTTGAGGTTTTCTCGGGGTCATTGAAACGGTCCCTCCCATCTCTGTTGTAAAAACGAAAAGTGAAATCTCGTGCCTGATTCGTGTGGCCGGTGCTCGGTTTCTTGCTGTCGGCTCTTCGCGTTCGCTCAACTTCGACATCCGATCACGGAGTGGATCATCACGGTACTGCGATGCTGATGTGGCGGATGCTGAGGTGGCCCCTACTCCTCGGAAAAACGATTTTGCTGCTCTTCTTGTCACTTCGGTCGATGACATGCCGTGGTCGGTTTTCGTTTCTGTATTGAACAGAACATGCAAGCTTTTGAAGAGGCTCTGATCTGGAGGTGCTTGCGTCGCTATAAAGTTTTGCGGGGAGGTTGTACGAAAATAGCTTCTTGAAACAACTTATATATAGATACTGCTGCTACTAGTACTAAACTATCGTATCGTATCCTGCTCCTGCTGCACTGAACAAGATTTCTCAACATCGCCAGTGGTACTTATTGTGGTCCCAGTTTTTTATCTTCTGGAACTCTTGATGCCCAGAAACACCCAGCAGCAAAATCGTTTTTCCGAAAAATACGACAATGATCACGCTGGCGCTGCTCATCATAAGCATCGATCGATGAGCAGTGCCAGCGTACCGGATAAGCATAAGGACGGCATCGCACGGAGTGGAGATGAGCAGCCACGGCTCCGACGGCAGTTCTTCCTCGGATGCCGCCCCGCAGGAGCACTTGGTTCTTTGGCGCGGCAGCACCAATTGGCTGCGCATCCGCGCCGACCACGACCGGCAGTTTGTGCGGGAATTGTCCAAAATCACCAGGATCCCGAAACGCCTTATCCAAGTGGAGGCTTTCCGACATCGAGAGCAAGAAAATGATGTTGAAGGGACGAAAGAGTTTTGCCCAACAGAAGATGATGGGGTTCTTGGGGTAGAAGGTCATCCAGCAACTAGAAGTGCTGAGGCCGAGCAGGAACAGCAGCCGCCTCTGTGGCGCGTAGTGGACTTGCGGACGAGATTGTTGTACCGGGCGACGCGGTTTGCGGAGGGTTACACGGTGCATCCAGGCGTACGCGAGCAGGCGTTTTTGTCAGATGAGCTCGACGACGCTCATCTTCGCGTGGGAACCGATAGTACGTCGGGTGCCTCCAATTTTTGCAGAGAGGACAGCGGGGGGGTGTCCATCGCCGCGAACACATGGCGGGGAATTTTGTGCGCGACGCACGACGGACTGCTGCGGAAGGGGCCGACCGGTGTGTTTGGATCATGTGGTACTACGGGAGGAGACGGAGATGGCGATGATTCGACGGGAGCGAGCGCTTCGAGCAGCTCCGCGGCTTCGTCTGCGTCGTCGGGAGGTGAAGAGATATCCCCCCAGATGACTCTGGGGGAAGGGAAGATGAACTTTGCATTTAAAAATCAGATGACCCCTGAGGAGGCGGACTACGATGCGGAGCTGGCGTACATTGTGGGGCTTTGGTTCCCCGACAAGGAAAGCGCGGTGTTCGTGAACGCAGGAGATTTGTTCGGAGGAGCCCCCGCAAGGACTGCGAGGCGAAGAACTTCCTCGTCGCGCGGCCGCGGAAGCGACGGCGCGACAACAAACCAACGGAGAGGCTCGCTTCCTCTACTGCCCTCGCTGGCCGCGCCGAAAAGTGCTGTCGTGTGTATGGATCCTAAAGGCAGAAACTTCGGGAGGCAACAAGGAATGAAAGCGAGAATAAAAGAGGCTTCCAGGAGGAGAAAGTTCGACGATGATCTCGCGGAGGAGCTCGCGACGTCGATTACGAAGGTGGATCCGACCGGGTGGACCTTGGTCGGAATCGCATGCGCCGATTGCTACCCCCACCTCCTCACCTTTATCCTGTCCCGCATACCCAGCTTCGAATTGCTCAATGTGAGTGTGAAAGTGCTGTTGAAAATAACCGAAAACAATGCCGCGCAGGACGACGAGAGTGTGACGACTAGAAGTTGTACCCCCAAGGCCAATAAATCTATATCTAATAGCCCCGCCGCCCTCAGCACCACCACCTTCCATCGGCCAGCGATCGCCTGGTCTGCCCCGCCCTTGCTGATTGCTGTCCGGCACGGGGAAACGGATGAGAAGTCCGCGGTTCTGGTGCACCTCCTCCTCACCGCCGCCGGCAAGGACCTGGACCCGAATGCGCGGGACGACAAAAACTACACCGCCCTTCTGCTCGCGTTGAAAATGCAGAAATACAAAACCGCGAGTGTGTTATTGAAGCACCAGCGAATAGACGTGAACTGCGTCATCGACGTACCGCAGAAGGTGAGGTGGGTGGAAGTGGTTACTTCTTCATCGTGTTGCCCGGATCTGCAAGACCGAACTGCTGGCGGAGGGGCGCAACGTGCGTTGCCCCAGATCGCAGAAGAGGAGAGCGCGAATCAGGAAAGCGTTCCGTTACCATCTTCAACCCCGCCGGCGGCACACCACCACCAATTGTACCAGAGGACTTGCTCGCGCGTCTACCTGTCCCAGACCTGGCCGTTCCGGTTTTTCGCGAAGCGGCACAAGCAGCTCGCCAGCGACCAGGCCGAGCGGGTTTTTTTCGCCGAGCTGTCTGGTCACCCGAAGCTGTGTCCCGAGCAGGCCACCGACGGTTCCCCCGGGCAGAACGCGCTGCACCTCGCCTGCAGGTACGGGAATGTCGCGTTCGTGGATCTGTTTCTCCAAAACGCGGCCGAAAAAAAAATTGCCGGCGTGATCAACCGGATCGACGACGCCGCCAACACCGCGATGGCGATCGCCGCGACGTTCTTGTCCGTGCAGGTGAAAGACGGACCACTCTCTAGAGACAGCAAAAACATAGCGCACGAGATGACGAAACTGTTGCTGCAAGTGGATTGCATCGACGCGGGAATGCCGGATAAGGAAGGTTTGTCTCCGATGCACAAGGCGGAGAAAAAAGGCTACGAGAAGGTTGCGAGGGCCCTGTTGGGGTGGTACAGGAAAAAAGGCGTGGAATGGGAGATAAAAAGAGAGCCAAAGTTCGAATATTCGTTCATCCGCGGCATCGGGGAATATCCATGGAGACAAGAGTACCCCGGAGGGGTCAGAGATTTGTGGGAAGTGAAGGACGCGTGGATGGAAATAAGAAGGAAAAAAGCGATAGCGAGCGGGAAAGAGGACTTGCTGGTCGATGAACCTCAATAGCAATAGCCGGCCAGAGAAGTAGAAAACCGATAAACCCGAATTATAAAACAAGCTAAAAAGTAAGCAAAAGCACTCTGGCACTCCGCTGGCGCTGCCGCGAGGACAGCGTGGCCGCTGCCTGGAAGAGATGGCGCAAGAAGGGAATTTAATTTGACTCGGTGGCGCCCGCGCCCTGGAGTGCATTCGCGCGAACCTCGAAGATGCGCCGGAAGTTGCCCTCGCCACCTCGTAAGACGCGGCGGCGGTGTGCATTTGCATCCTGCTTGCCACCACGTTCGTACTCGCTTACGTCGTAAAGCGAGTACTAACGGTGTGGCAAGCAGGACACCAATCGGTGATGTCGTGACCGAGATTTTGACTTTGATGGATATTCGTATGTCTTCGTCGATTCTTCCTGTCCTCGTGGCTTTGTGTCGTCGGTTCTGTCATGCTCATGACTTTTGTTTCTCGCACGGACGTTAAAGCAAAGTAAACTCGGCTTTTTCGGTCGTTGTCGTACTTATCAATCTCAATCTTCAACTTGATGGCAACTTCACGCTCACTGCTCCTTCCTCGGTCCTCGTCACTGTGTAGTATCGTCTTCTGGGTTTCATTTCAGTATTTATCGGCTCAGTGCATTTTTTTTTCAGTTTCGGCTCCGACCCCCCGGGCCCGGCCATAATACTTATACTTTTACTGACTCTTATTTTGCTTTTATGACACTTGCTTCTTGAACATTTGGATTTCGCTCATTTTTTGTAAATCTGTACAATATCTTCCGGCCTGGCAGTATGAACCTGGGCGGCGAGCCGCTGGCGTCGGTGGAAGAGGCGGAGGCGGCCGACGACTACGTCGACGATGAAGAGGCGGAGGAGGCCGAGGACTACGACGAGGTAGAGGCGGAGGAGGCCGACGATTACGACGAGGAAGGCGAACTGCAAGAAGGTGAAGAGGAAGAAGATGCAGCCGATGGGGGGCACGAGATGGAGACTGTTCACGAAGATGCAAGTCGTGGGGAAGTCGATGAACACGAAGTCGAAGATGATGAGTTGATGTACGTCGAGGCCGCCCAAGAGCAAGACCTTGACCTTCCGGTCGTTCCTGAGCGTGAGCAAGAGGAGCGTGCCAACGACGTGGACGCAGCAGGGCAGCAGCAGGACGTCGAGCGGCATGCTGACGGTGACGAAAACCAGGAGGACAGCGAGAGCGTCGAGAGGCACAGGATACACCTTCTCGCCGACGAATATTACCGCGAGGAGTGTGCGTCGGCTGCCGATCTCAAGCCCGATCTCTTCATCCAGGAACTTGGTTTTGCAGCTCGGCGGACTTCAACTTCTCCCCCGGGAGATCGTGATGGGGCAGTCCTGAGCCGCAGCTCGCTCCGTGACGGCGTCGGGCAGTCGGCGTCTCCAGTACCCCCGCTGCCGGGCAACGCCGGGTGGTATTACGAAGTGGAAGTGTGCGCAGACGGATTGTCACACCAGGAAGTTCTGCCCGGGTCTCGCGGAAGCTCGAAATCCGTTCGCATCGCCGAGAAGGAAGTAGAGGACGATGATGGAGAAGAGGACGGCGAAGAACTACGACCACAGGAGCGAAGTAATAGCAAACCCATCAAGCGGAGTTTCGTCGCCGTCGGCTTTGCGCTGTGTGGGGAAGATGGTGGAACTTCTGGCCCCGATCTAACGAGCCAACGTGCGGGCAGCAAGGGGAATCACATGGTGTCCTCCGCGATCGGAAACACTTCCCTGGCCGCAGCCACAATCTCCGCCGGCGGGGGCAGGAATTCCGTCTACCTTCACGGCGAGCGGAAACTGGAATTCATCCTGCCGGAGGATTATGTTGATGGACCACCACCGCTGCTTCGACGGAACAATGATCGTCGAAGCAGCGGTGGTCCGACATCAACAGTTCAGGGCTCCTCCGAAGACGTGCTCGGCGTGTGGCTGCGACCCAGGTACAACAGCTACGCTGGCAGCGTTGCTCTTGATGGATCTCACTTTGTGCTCACGGTGTTCCGGAACCGGGTGCCCCTGCTGAGCGTGGCGCTCAGCATCAGCCTTCCCGAAAATGGAAATTTGGGCAAAATGATGGCCGTGTTCGAGGCTTCGGGCGGGCACCGGTTTCTGCGCAGCCCGCGGACCGGCCTGCCACCCGCTGCGGTGGACTACGTCTTTGATAAAAAACGACACACCCTGCGAAGACTCACAGAGCAGGTCGTCGACGTCGGAGGTCTACTTCCTGAGGAAGATGACGATGAAACAACACCGCTACCGCACGTGCTCGCCGCGGGCGCGTCGCTGTTCAGCGGAGGTCTTCCTGCTGCGCCCGTTGTACAAGGAGCGCATCTTTACTTTCCCGCAGGATCTCCTCCATTCACGCGGATATGCGCTTTTCTGACGGGTCGTGGGGCTGAAGATCTATGTTCCCCTAGTACGACCGCCGTCTCGGATTTGAGGGAACTCAACGAGCTGCGCGCGCTGATACTGGCCTTCTGCGGCGCGGCCCGGCTGCGCAAAATCGACGAGAGCAGGGACGATGTTACGAGCTCGTTTTTGCAGGATTCGGAGGCAGAGGAGGTGCTGCCCGCATTGCGAGAGAGGATCGGATTCACGCTCGCGGTGTACTTCACCAAGAGAGCCCTTCTACGCGACGAAATGTTGCTGCTCCTACTGGACATCATAGGGGGTGGGGGGAAGAACAAGAAGTCCAGCTACGAACAGGCTGTCACCGTCCGGATGTACGGGGTTTTTCTCCTGAAAATCTTGCTGTCCTCACCCGAGCTGGAGCTGGTTTCAACGGATGCTGACTCAGTACTGCCCCCGTTGACAAGCTCGTCGGTCGTCTGCCTGGTACTGAAGGAGTTTTTGGAGGGTCTGCTGGAGGAACAGGTGGAAATAAAGACGAGGCCTTCGAAGAGAACAGCGGACAGAACCCTCTTGCTGCTTGCGGCCCTGAAAGAACAAACCAGCCAGGCGTTGGCGGTCGTGGAGGGCATAAGGGAATCCCGGAAACCCGCACAGAAAGCGGAGGAGACGTGGTGGCTGGGGATGAGGGAAACGAATTACTGTAAGTAAAGATGTACATGTACAATAAGTACCTTTAAGGGGCTGTAGTTGCTGTTGGGTCACTGTTCTTGTTCTACCACGTGCGAGCGCAAGGGCTCATTTTATCTTTCTGTTACCGTGCAGAAAGAAATATGACATGAGCCCTCGCGCTCGCAGCCTCGCTCGCGGTGTTGTGGAGACGTCAGTGCTGGATCGAGATCATCATAGTATGCGTATGGTGAAAAAAGAATAGGAATTGGTGATGTAGCAGCGCCGATGACTCAGTGAAGGAAATCGAAAAAGTTGGTCTATCAACATGAAAGTAAGAGGAACAAGTCAGGACCTTTTGCGTTCTTCGTGACGAAAGAAAGCTGCGAGCCTGCTCGGAAGCGATCCTGCTCACAGCATCCAAGGCTTGGAGGTCAAAATGGTTTTCGTTCGTCAAAATAAATGGTTTTCGTTCCAATGGCGCCTATGTAGTCCAGCGCGGAATTTATTATCGTCACATCCGTGGCCTGTCTCCGTCGGACTCAGAGTACTTAGTTTCGTTTCTGCGGTCGGTGTGGTACGTCGTAATCGTAATTGTCGTCGTCTTAATGCCCTAACTGATGCCTCGGCGTGTTGCAATACCCTCTACGGGGGGCGAATCACACATACAGGCACATCGTAGCCATTTTGCCTCGAGGTACTTCCATGCTGCGTTTCACGATATCGATACCCACCCAACCCCATACTTTTGTTTTTTTATTTTTTAGATGTATCAGTAGATCGGATAGGCTGTGCATGTACGTAGGTAGCTAGTCGTGCTCTAGCTCCTCCTCCTGCTCCTCCCGGAGGCAGTTGTTGGAAAACGACTTTTTCCACGACTCGGAAGGAAGTTGTGGCTTCTGTTCTCTGATGTAGCCCAGCAAATCTCTCATAATGACGCGGCGACTGATTCTGATTTTGAATTTGGTCACTCTCACTTCTCTTTTCTGCAGCCATGATGCGGGCCGCGTCAGCAGCGGGAATCGGAGTGGAGTTTTTTTGCTAGAGAAGAAGAACGCGAACCCGAACGCGAACGGAAATTTCCGGAACGGCGTTGCCAACGCAATCCCAATCCGTTTTCCGGGGACGTACGGCCCTGCTGTACCCTACACCACAGACCGGCCCTCGAGGTCCCCTTCCTTCCTCAACCGAGCAGTACCAGTACCACCAGTGCCTGCAGCTCCAGCAGCACCGGCTGCAGGCGCAGTTGTTGCGCACATCCACTTCTCGGTGAAAGGTTTACTCGAGGCGTTGAAGGTGAATGGCAAAAGCGATTCGGAACGCGGCCGCGTAGCCTGCTGGTGGCTGCTGGCACAATTGGAGCCCGTGCCCATGTTGAAGTACGCAGCGCCGGAAGCAAGTGAGGACCTGTACCGGAAAAAGCCGGTTTGCACGAATTACGCGGCGCTGGTGGTGTCGGCCGCTGGGGCAGGCAAGCAATACATATGGCACCCGGACCCCGAGATGACGGCAGGGACAGCGATGATGTTGGAAGGTCCAAAGGGTGACTTCTTCACGCTCAGCGAGACGACAGATTCACAAAACCGGGGCTGGAACAGTTTCACAAAACCTCAGCGTCCGGGGCTGGAACAGTTTCACAAAACCATTTTCGACACTTGTTGCCAAGAATCCTCAAAGGGGGGCGATGTTGCGAAGAAAGAGCTGTACCCGAAGAAACCCGCGTCACACGCCGCCATTTCCGCCATACGCCATGAACAGAATGCCTTTAATTTGCCGTACATTGATCTGACCAAACGCGATGCTTCCCCGAGCTGGATCGGATCGCACATGTGCAGCCAGATCGTGGGGAATCTTGCAGGGCTTGCCAAACTGACACTGAGTGATCTTTGGGAATTAAGAAAAGACGGACGCTACGGATTTATAAAAAGGCGGACCGCCCGTCGTCCCCCCGAAGCAGGGAGACGCCGACGCGACGGAGGAGGAGCGTCGAGAATTCGTTAAGTCGCTCGTAAAGGCTCACTGTGAGCCCCTGTGTGCGACCTTCGCGTCGAGGGGTTATTTCATACTGAGCGATCTTGTTCAGCACACGTCACTCTTCAATGAAGACCTGCCCGCGAAGAACCCGAGCGGTCTGCTGGACGCCGACGAAGGCTTCGGCAAGAAGCACAGCTACGACTGGCGGCCGTCGCCAGAGCTGAGCCAGATAGAGGGACAGGCCATTGTTTCGGCTCTGATGCAGTTGATGAAGGAAGCGCACCCGCTAAAAAGCAAGTCAAAACAGCGCTTGAAGAAATTGCACCAGCACGTGTTCGAGACCTGCTGCGAGAAGTCGGAGGAAGCGAAAACGCGGGAGCAAACCTGCCGAGTCGAACAGGAGAAGGCTGAGCAGAAGATTTATTTACATCGTATGACATTCTGGCACGACGAAGACGAAGACCGGACCCGGAGTGGTGATGCTGACGACGTGGACGAAAAAGAGGCTGGCGCCGAGGTCGTGGGGGAGTTGGCGGGAAAAAACCAGACCGAGCAAGCCAACGCCACCGCGAAGCATCATCAAGGAACTGATGACGGGCTGTGCTGTTGATGAGGAAAATCTTTTACGAAAGAAAGCGATCGCTTCTCGTGAGAATCAACTCCAGAAGAAGACCGAGATCGTCAATCTTTGCGTGGTCCGACATGATACACTGCAAGCTGAGTTTACCCACTTCTTCGTGACCGCTACGGGGGCGCTCCATTTATTTCTAGGTGCCCGGCGCACGGGCGAAGCCCGCAGCAAGGCCAAGGGCAGGCGCGCGGGGTGGGAGTCACGCGGAGTGATTGACTGGTGTTGATTTCTCGGCGGTCGAAGAGACGAGTCCTTCTGTTTTATTATCGTACTAGAGTCAGAGTGATCCCAGCTGCCGCTGCGAGCAGGACGACTTTCAAGGACGGCCTGCTCGGAAGCGATCCTGCTCACAGCATCCAAGCTATGCTGCGTTTTTCTATGGATCAGGAAGATCAAGATTAAGAGAACATCGTACAGCTACGTGTCGTGATCTCCTTCAATTCTATGATTCTTGTTTCTCCGAAAGGCAATAAAGGTTGCAAAGATCGGATGCTTTTAAAGGGTTTTTATTCGTTCGGATCCATCTATCACCTGAAACACGCGCTATTTTTCTTTTGGCCCCCTACACGGCCGTGCTTTTGCCTGCCTGATGTAGTGGGCTAGCGCTATTCCCACGACTGCCGCCGAAGTAAATTTCTTTCTCGTCAGGACTTTCTGGAGAAAAACTTTGAGCCAGGCAGAGAAAGTTGCTTCCTGCTTTCCTAGACTCAACAAAGAGACGCTCTTCGAGTTGTTCAACATTCGCCATTTTTAGAAAACACAGCTATACCAGTAGTACGCTCTAAAGGATTAGAAATAGTAATAGGATCGGATCGAGTGTTGAGTATCACACTCGCCCATCGGAAGATGTTTCAACCCATCGGATCATGAAGCTGTTGCTTCTATCCATCGCGCAACTAATGGTGTTGCAAGTTTTGTTTTCGGTTGCCGCTTCGGTACTCGAAGGCTCTTGGCGATGCTGCAGGCGCGCTGCAACTTCTTCTCGGGGCGGGTTATTTCGCGGCCGTTGTTCTTCACCGATCGCCGTCCACGTCACCGGCGACGGGCCTTTGTTTCTCGATACGATCTTCCCCAACGTCGACCCGCACCAAATGCGGATCAAAGAGCTGCGCCAAAAGCTCGCCGAACGATGGAGCGAGATGAGAGCGCTCTCGGATCGGATCTACCCCGGTCAGATCGAACTTTCTGTCGCCGGCACGGCCGGGGAGGTGTCAGAGCTCAACCATCGGCTCGCGGGAGCTAGGAAAAGGAACGATCCTTGCAATGGGTCTAACACGCTGGCGGCCAGTTTTCCGGTGTCTACCATACTCCGGGCGCGCGGGGCTGTTCTGGAAATGGCGCAGGCCCACGCGGAACGAACAGGACTGGAACTGGAAGGAGAAGTAACAGCAGCGTGGTCGCAGCCGGTTCTCCCTCTCCACATGACCGTCCACGAGGTCCCGCCGGGCCTCGCGGCCCGCTGCGGGTCGTCCGGGAACCCCCCAGGCCTGCGCCGGGCGTTCGAGCTGATTGCCTTTGAAATGGCAACCGCGAACATGTCCCTGCCCCTCAATGCGGCGATTTTAGGGTTAGAACCGAACGGGGAGGATGCGATGGTTCAGCTGCGGGTTTTGGAAGCGATGGGCGCCTGTGCGAGTATCGTGGCCGAGTCCCTGGAAATCGACGTACAGGACGTGGTGAGGATGAACGAGGGGGACCGCAGACTGTACGATAGCCGGGACGTATACGAGGTTGCGCACGACACCGCGATCCGAAACGCATACCGGGCGTGCTGGAATGCCGGGGCGGGGAACCTCCGATGCGGGGAGGAAGTGGAGAGGTGTGACTCCGATCGAGGGCGCTTCCGATGCGGGGAAGTTGTGCAAGGATCGCCAGAACGGCGCGCCCTGCACCCGGTGTGGTGGGTGTACGTTAGCTAAGCCAGCCCGGCGCCGGCAACGGCAAGCATTAGCATTGTCGTTGTCCCTACGGGGTTTGCATAAGTAGCCATGCTCATGGGAACTCAATCAGAGGGACGGGGTTTCCTGCTCCTGCACATGAGTACACGAAGGTGGACACGAAGGTGGAGTTCTTGCTACTGCCATCCCCTACATCACCTGTGATCAGCACAAAATGAGCTAAAGCTATTAATTTGAAACGCCTACTGAGCTTTGTGAGGATCATCGGTAGCTAAGTATTACTATCGTCGAAAGGCGAGCACCTGCACGATGAGGACCACTATGTCATCCTACGAGGACCACTATGTCATCCGCATCCCACCATTAGCATTAAATTAGTAAAGTTCCAGTGGACCAACGTTCTCCTTCTCTCCCACCAGATCGATCCTGAAAGAGCCACTGGTCATACTTACAACATTCTTGACGAGAAGAGATCATGATCTCCAGAACCTCCATCGCGATCATCGCCGTTCTTCTCCTTGTTCATCTCGATCTAAAAAAATACTTAAGCCTAGCTTTCCGAGTTGTAGATGTTGACATAGATAGTAACTTCCTTCGCCACATGGTAATATATAAATTTCGCAACAGGCTCAACAGGGACTCAAGATAGAAGGAAGATGCCTACAACCAAAAAACCTTTTTTTTCGACTTTGGGCGGTGGCGGACCGCCTTCCGCGCCCGCTCCACCCCCCGGAAACGGAAAGAAGGGGAAAAAAGGCAACAAGAAGAAAGGAAACGCAAAAACAAACGTCAAGAAGCTGAAGAAGAAGAATGGAAAGAAGCAGCGACAGCGGCAACGCGCAGCGACTTCCGGCAGGAAAAAAGCGAACAAAACTGCTCCCGAGAGCAAAAATACCGGGACGGCGCAGGCCAGTTCCAGTGCCACGACCCTCACAAATAATGAAGGTCCGCGCGCGCCCTGGTGTCATTATTTTGCAGATGACGTAGCCCTAGCCGAAGCCGGCGCAAGACGCGGACCCCAGACACTTGCGCCCCGACAACCCTCCTCCCTCGCCCGTCTGCTGACTCCCTCCGCCGCCCGCGCGGAGCAGATTCGCGACGCGCTAGAGCAGCTGCAGACTCTCGTCGTCGGCCACCTCGGCTTAACCTACTACCTCAAGCCCCAGGGCAGCTACGCCCAGAATCTTTTACTGCCCAATTCGGACCTCGATCTCGTGCTCTGCTCAACAGACGAGCCGCTCGTCGGGAAGGGGAAAGCCGTGCGGTGGCTGCAGAACTTGGCTGGGTGGTTTCGGAGGAGCGGGAACAGCAAGTATCACCCTCGGAGGAACAAAAACGACCCTTTCGTGATGGAGCAGTGCATCTTCCAAGCACGGATTCCGATCATGAAGCTGAAGTATCAGTATCTCAGTACCAGTAAAAATTCGACGAGTGCTGTACCTGGTCCTCTGGACATCGACATCTCCTCCGGGGACGATCGACGCGGCACGTGCGACAAAATCCTGGACGAGGTGGTGGAGGGATTGGAACGAAAGTACGACTGTCAGAGCAGTAGATTATCTTCATCTAGCAGCTCCTCCTCCTCATTCAGTGTGCGGCTGTTTCTGCGGTTTCTGAAGGCGTTTGCAGGGGAGAAGGGGCTGAACGTAACGTGGGAACGCGGACTCTCGAACTTCTCGTGGGTACTGCTCGGGGTCATCTACCTGCAGCAACGAACTCGACCAAATGCTGGTGGTGAAAAGGAATTGCGGGAGATTTTCTTCGGGTTTGTGGACTGGTTTTGCACCGAATTGTTGCCCGAAGTGGTCGAGAAAGGGCGCTGGTTGCGGGTGGAATATGAAACGAAGCGGAAAAAGAAAAGCGACCCCATCGGATCCGAACGTGCTGGGGAAGAGGGAGACGACAGTGACGAGTCTGCTGCCCCCCCGAAATACAAGAAGCGGAGTGTCTACGACCCCGTGCTGGGGACGGTGGTCAGTGTTTATGAAGAAGATGAAGTAGGCCACAACCTCCAGAGGGGCTACTTTGTGAATACTGGCAACAACGGACGACGAGGACGTGGTGGGGGCCCTCAGGGTGGTAACGACGCCTCGCCCTTGTTGATTCAGGTGCCCGGAGCCGACGAGGGTGAGAATGCAGCGCGCTGCCTCGGGCCGCGAGTCTGGGAGGAGAAAATAGTGCCGATTTTGCAAAGAACCTACGCGGAAATGGACGGAAGGGGCAGGGGCGGCTCGTCTGGGAGTTCCTGTTCCAGTAGCAGTTGTACGACTAGCACGCCATGGTGGGCGGAGTTTCTTGGTAAAGATTATCTCTCCACAACGGCCGATCAAACTCTCGCCTCAAGCATCGCTTCAGCACCGATGTTGGGAGACACAGCGGGAGGTCGCGCCGGGACAGCTGCGCTTGTAGTATCCAATCGGACCAGTGACGATCAGACGTCCTTCCATCGGACCGCGACCGGATCGACGACGGCGTCGTCCTCGTCATCAAGCGGGCAGGAGGAAGTGATTGCTCTTCCGGATTCAGATGACGACGAGGAGAAGATGAACGACGGAACAGCAAATTCAACAAGCTCGTCAGAAGCTTCTTCTTCCTCCTCATCGCCGCGTCATCGTCTCGCTGCTACGGACTGGATGAAGGCGGTGCGGCGGAAGACCACTTCGGATCGAACGAGGAACGCTTTCGCGGAGTTGGTGCGTCAGGAACAGCAGGACCAGCACGGCACAGGAAGTGGTCATGAAGCGGCGGAAGGAAAAGGAAAGGAAGCAGATGGCGTGAAGAACAGGATAGATTCTGACGAGAACGCCGAGAGCAGCAGCGAAAGCGAAAGCGATAGTGACGACGAAGTCCTCGACGCAGAGCGCGAGAAGGCTGCTGCCGAAGAGCGGAAACAACGGGCAGTAAAGTCGGGTAATCGGATGCTGTACGGCGACGAGCGCCTGGTTGAGGTACGCAACCTGCTGTCGAAGAAGCCGAAACCTCCTGCCCAGATGAAGAAAAACAACCGACGCCGTAAAATAAAGGTGAAGAAGCAAGGCACTTAGTTGACCGCGATTATTGTGAAGGACGGTGTTTCTTATAGGCTCGAATTCGCATGGCATCCGCATCAATTTCAATCACTCGATTGTGCCGCCCGCACAGCGGCACGAAGATAGCATCCGACTCACTTCTCCCCGCATGCTCACGCACCAGGAGCAAAAACAGCCGCAGGGCTACTTTTCTGTTCATTTCTAAGCAATCATGTCGACCTCGACGCGGCGGTCTTTCTCTTCGTGGATCAAGTTCAAGATAGACGTCTCTCAAGTACGCGAAAAAACGAAGATTCTCTCGTCCCGTCATGGTCAGTTCAGTTCGGCGCTTTGCCTTCGAGAGTTTTTTTTCCGTTCAGGGAGGGGGAGGGCAGAGGAACAGGGAGCGATCCGGGAATCGATTCGCTGGGGCTGTATCAATAGAAAAACGAAACTCATCAGTCACTTAAGTCTTAGACTCACCGTCACTACAGTTGTACATGTACAGAAGAGAGGCAATTATAGGTGAAAAAAGATTCGCACTCGCTGAAAGCTCGCTGAAGTTGCAATCGAAAAAAAATTGCTGCCTCGATATATTAAAACATACTTTATACTTAGTAGATCCCCGACCTCGTAATAGGATGGAGGCCCAGGTTCTCCACGAGGAGAACGTTTCTTACCCGTCTCGCTACGCCCCCGAAGTGGACGTGGAGCGGTTCATAGAAAGTGAGCGGAGATTCGTCCAGTATCAGCAGGCCGGTGAACATGAGAAGGCCGTTCATGCCCTCGAGTCCGTGCTCCGACAAAACAAGGATTTCGTGCAGAACCTGGAGTCCACTTTGCTGTCTTCGTTGTTCGAGAAACTGGCGGTGGGGTACAACACCCTGGGGATGAAGTTTCTGAAACTGGGCAAAACGGACCTGTCGCTGCGCTACTTCCAAAAGAGCGAGGTAGTCACGGACCCAGCGAACCTGCACATCCACCAGAATACGAGGTAGATTTTTATTGTTTTATGGACGATGCGCGGAGGTCCTCTAGTCACTCATTTCATTAGAGGCCTTCGCTTCTGCACTACATCATGATTTGTCAACAAAAATGAATCTTCGAGACATGAGTCAATCGATCTGTGGTCAAAAATAACCAGGAGCTGCAAAGAAACCAATCTTTTCCACCAGGTTGGTCCTCCGAGCGGTGACGTACAATAACCTCGGGTGTTTTTACAAGAGCATGAACAAACTCCACACGGCGCTGCACTTAAGGGGGGGATCAACCCATTTTCCTGGCGATTGTTCTGGTGGTGGTGGAGGTCTTGTGGGTCCTCCTTGTATATGGAGTCTCGTATGGCTTGCCTATGGTGTGGCTTGTATTCTCTTGTGTTCCGTGCGTCTCATGTTTTGCGTTGTGTTTTGTCTCGTAGGCGGTCAGATGG
>RXOD01004883.1:0-17463 GCA_005223375.1 Amoebophrya sp. AT5.2
CGGTGGAGGAACCCGCTGCAGTGGAGGCGACGACGGAGCCAGCAGCAGAGCAGGCGGCTGAGGAGACCGCTGCTGCGGACGAAGCCGCACCGGCGGCAGAAGAGGCACAGACGGAGGAAGTGGCCGCGGAAGAAGCAAAGCCAGAAGCGGAGGAAGTGGCCGCGGAAGAAGCAAAGCCAGAAGCGGAGGCCGCGGCGTAATCTGGTTTTTCTGCCAGTAGTTCGGTGGCAATGAGAATAACGGGTCACAACTCCTGTAGTTGACTGTTGTAGTGGGTTGGTCAAAGTTGAAATTGAAACGGAAACAAATAGTACGAATCCCCGGTCAGTTCACGTAGGCATGGCAATGAATCAGTGTTACGTAGGAAGAAATTGGTAGGAACGCATGCTTGCTTCGTGATAGACGAAAACTCTTTTTTATTGGTCAGAAGTTTTTGACGATCGGCGCTGATCTCGGAAAGGTTCTTTTGCCTCGAGGTCGCGTAGGTGCATGAGCATGTATGAGGAGGGAAAGAATCAATACAATAGGTGATGTAGAAGGGATGTTGACCAGGGGAAGGTCACGAGGCGCTGAATCCACATCATCATTTTTTTACGCACCCACAAGAATGCACCTAGACCTAGCTCTAAAGATGACATGTATGATGTTTGCTTTGATTACACCTGCAGGATCAGGAGAGAAACAAGAACAACCTAAGTCAGTGAAAATAAAACTTGTGCTTCGATTTCGATAGGTACGTACACGTTCACAGGAAGCTACCCCAGAATCACAAAATGAACACCACCCTACAGTACTACTACTACGTACCTACTAGATTCATTGTCCCGAAAATGCCCATGGAAAATGCTCTGTCCCTTTTAAATGTACAGGAAAATGCTTCACTGCTACATCAAGATGAAGAGACAATTTTGCGGCCGTTGGAGGCAGGCGCCTTCTCTGTGTTTACTTGTTCGCTGTGAAAAGTTCGCGTGCGGAGGCGTGTCACTCTCTCACGGTTTCCGCTCGATAAATTGTAAGAAAGTTCCGCAGGGCAAGGGCTCGCGTTCGGGCGGACGAGAAGCAGAAAGTGGGGATGCTTTCAAGTTGGTTCCTTCTGAGACACTTTCTGTCAAGTATCTGCACCAGCAGGGTGTGTCCGTGTTGACGATGGATTTGGATAAGTAGGCGAAATAAGCGATGGTCCGTGGAGCCATGGAATTAACGGAGGAAAGGCGCGGCGGCGCAGGCACAGTGCCAAACGGGTCCTACTGGTACTTTGCGGGCGTCTGCCTCCTGGCGACCCTAGCCATTGTCGGCACCCATGTCGTTGTGAAAGGCGTCGGCGGCTACCTTTTCTCTCGCGCCCCCGCGGCAGGGGCTGATGTTGGCGCATCAATTACTCCAGCTAGAACTTCGGCCACCGGCACAGCAGGGGCTTCGGCGATGCAATTGCAGGCCGAGTTCATCTCCTTCCGCCTGAAGCCTGGGGAAGACTTAGCTCGCGGCATCGAGCACGTGGTGCGCGCGCGGAAACTGCGTGCGGCCACCGTGGTCAGTTGCGTCGGCTCACTGAGAAAGGCAACGATGCGGCTCGCGAAGCCGTACAAGCAAGCTGTGACCGCGGGCGATCCGAAAGAGCGGATCAAAACGATCGAGCATTCTGGGCTAGAAATTATGTCGCTGACTGGAACGCTTGAATACACGCCGCCAGACGAGAAGGAAGGGGCGGCGGAACAAGATGAAGTTCATCTTAAAGGTGCAGATCCAGATGATGAAACGGACAAAATGAAGGGCGGGACGGTAACGCGTCATCTTCATTTGTCGGTCGCTGACTCCGACGGAAAAGTGTGGGGCGGCCATGTCCTTTCTGGGTTAGACGGAGAGGACGCAGAGGCGCAGCTGTTTTTACCGATCTATACGACCGCGGAGGTGACGCTCCTTGCGCAGAAGGACGTTGTCTTCTCGCGCGAGCCGTGCGCTGCGTCTGGCTGGCCTGAGCTGGTAGTACGCGACATTGCAGCGAACCCGGATTTATGACGTGCAATGTCTCGTCGAAGGGACTGAAATTTCATTTTTGACCGATCCTTTATTTTCATTCCAATCGAATCATAGCTCCATCTCAGCATGCGAATGCATTTGTTCATGTTTCTTTGCAAACGGCGTTGCGCGTGCGCCGCCGCAAAGTTCTGTTCGCAGCAACCATTTCGTGATCTCGATCGTTAATGGTCTTTGACATCTTCAAATTTGTACGTGACGACAGTATCAGACCAGAGCCCATCGTTTACCCCAACATGCCCTTTCTCCGTCGTCCCGTGGACTGTCTCGTTCCTTACTTTGCTGAGCGTGGCTGGGACTACGGCAGTGTTGTTGTGGCACTCGGCTTTCTCGGCCTTACGCTCACTTCCCCTGGGCAAGCTTCCACGATCGGCACGACGATGCGCCCCCTTTCTGCCGAATTGCATGTCGACACTGACGCTTTGTCGGAGCTGTGGTTCATGGCAACGGCGCTTTCCGCGGCGACCCTGCCCCTGTTCGGAAGACTGCTTGACCGAACCGGAGCGGCGCTCGTGTTTCCCCTGGTCGTGATGGCCATGGGGCTCAGTGCGCTGTTCTATGCAAACATCGGCGAGACGAGCAGCGGGACCAGCACGACAGTCGGGAGTACAAGTGCGGAGCGCCAGGTCGTCCTGGCCCTCTACCTCCTGCGCGTGAGCGGCAACGGGGCCCTGTGGATTGTCAGCATCCACGCAGTGAATCAGTGGTACGTAGAAAAACGCGCGAAGATCCTGGGTCGCGTCATGTTCGGGGCCGGCTGCTCGCTCCTGTGGTTTGCGTCGTTCTCGGAGGCGCGGATAAAATACGTCGGGTGGAGAGAGGCTTATCGGGAGTTTGGCATGTTCGAATTGTTCGTGTTCGCGCCCGTGGCCTGGATGTTTCAGGCGAACCGACCGGAAGTGTACGGGCTCGGAGTTGACGGCGCGCGGCGGCGGCATACCGACAACCATCCCGGCACAGGTGACGTCGAAATCGGTCTGCAGAGGCTGGGGGGCGTTGTCGATCGTGCGGACCACGCAGAAGCTTTCAGGAGAAGTGCTGGCGACGAGGGAACTGTTCTTGAGCCGGGGGCCGCGGGAACGAAGTCGCGGCCCAACGAGCAGGGGAACTGTGTAGCTTCCGGTGTTCAGCAGGGGCGCGAAGTGGAAGTCAACCTCCCTCTGGGCCAGGCGATCCGGACGAAGCAGTTCTGGATTTACACGGCGACAATGGCGCTGACTGGCGCGCTGAATGCCGCCCTTCTGATCCACCTCGCGGTGATTTTGCAGCGGTTTCGGGAACACCTTCCTGTCTTCTACCTCGCGATGGGTCTGTTTGGGGCGCTCGGGAGTTACTGGTCCGCGCACCAGGTTCAGGCCCGCGAGTGGACCTGCGTAGAGGTGGCGCTTTGGGCGAACATCTGGCAGACGCTGTGCTTCTTCTTGGCTGCAGCGGGGGTGGCGGCCGCGTCGTCGAATCCATTTGAGCACTTGAACGTCTACCACACAAGCGGCCCTCCACCTGCATCGCCGCGTCGGGGCACGAGTTTTCCGTCATCTTCAGTCAGTCGTAGTCCCAGCAGCGCGGGAGAACACGAAAGCAAAAACTCGCTCCTGGAAGCGTCGGAGGTCGTGGCCCCCTACGTTAGTTGTACCCCCCCTGTGGTCGCGGCGGACGCGGAGGCCGCGAACTATCAGGCGCAACGCCTGCTTGGAGCCGATTTGAGGTTGCTTTCGGCGCGGCCACAGCCGATGCGAGCAGTGCCAGCGCCGTTGCCCACGGTGATGCAGATCCCTTTCCTCTTCGCGCTCGGTATGTTGCAGGGGCTGGGGACGGCGTTCAATAACACACTACAGTCCACGGCGCACGCCGTGGCTTTCGGGCGCGAACACAACGGCGCCATCCAGGGGTTCGCCAAGTCCGTTATGGTGGTTGGCAGCGCCGTGGGGCCAGGGCTGTTGACCCTGTTGCACGCACACGTCGGCGCGGTTGCTGTTGGGAGTTACGCAGCGGGCAGAACCTCAAATGACGACGGAGGACGGAAAAAGGAGGATCATGTGCAGGGGTTCGTGGAAGACAATTTCGTATACAGCTGCAGCATGGCACTACTCGGATGCCTACCCGTGCTGCTTGCGACGGCAATTAGGGGATGTAAGGCAGATACGAATATAAAAAGAACGATCAGAAACAGAAACAGAGCCACAAGTACAGCGACTACCGCAGGCATCGAATCGAGTGTGATCGAGAGTTCGACTGTCCTGCTCGTTCTCACCCACCTTCACGAGCAGGAGACGGGGGGAAAAATCAGATCCGAATCGGTTGGATTCGTGGTTCTAGCTTTCGTTGTC
This sequence comes from Amoebophrya sp. AT5.2, assembly GCA_005223375.1. NCBI lineage: Eukaryota > Dinophyceae > Syndiniales > Amoebophryaceae > Amoebophrya > Amoebophrya sp. AT5.2. The sequence continues at coordinate 4,362 of RXOD01004883.1, forward strand.
ATAGCACGGGTTCTGGTGGTCGAGACAAAATCGAAGAGGCTTATTCGTTCGTGGCGGGCTTACATGCCATAAGGGGAGTGGACAGCACGGAGATTCGGGTACAAGAATGAGTGGGTGCTCTTGGCTCGACGACCGTATGGATGATTTTATATTTTGTCGAAAACTACATTCGAGTTGCGTAACCCAACGAATCAATGCGTTTCTTTGTTTCGGCCAAAAACTACGCAAAATAAGAAAGTGGCCCAGGAAGCGAACGAACTTCTTCTACCACACGCACCAGCTTGTAGTGAAAAGAATGCGGACGGGCGACATTGACTGATCCCGCACCGAGGAGCTGCGGCAGGCGCCAAGCTTCTGCGGTAAGAGCCGGGAGTCTCCTCGTAGCCAGAAAATGCCGTCCTCTCCGGGTCGTAAGGCCCTTGGGCAGGAGCTTTTTCCGCCCTCTCCCCAGCCGCATCCCAGCAACAAGGGAAGTGAGCCCCAGGCACAAGAAGGCCTCCTCGACTACTACGCTGTGCTCGGTTTGCAACGAGATGCGGACGTCGGGCAAATTTTGAAGGCGTGCTTCGAGAAGGAGATGCAGTGCAACCCAATGATCGTGGCCGATGGCGATCCCACCCTGTACAGTCGGGTCGTGGTCGCGCGCAGGACCTTGTGCGAAAACCCAATTACGCGGAAAGCCTACGACGATCAGCTGCGGAAGTCTGACGAGCGCCGGCGGAGCCGTTCTGTGTTGAGTGTACCGCTGCAGCGGGACCACGACAGTAGTTCGGCGAAGCTGGGACGAGCTGCAAATACTAGTCGCGGACACCTTTCGGAGCCGGACAGCAAAAAGCAGGTAGAAAGCAAAGGCAAGCAGGATGCGAAACGTGCAGCAGCAGGACGAGCAGATGCTGGCGCTTCAAAAGTAGACGCGGCAACGCGGAACGCGAATGTGAAAACAAATAAGACTTCTGCTTCTTCTACTACGGCGGCGAAGACGGGCCACGACTTGTTGGTGGTCGATTGCGTGGACACTGGTGCTGTTGTTCGCAGGAATAGAGGCGTCGATCTAGTGGATTACTACGAACTCCTCGACATCGACGAAACCTCGACGCTGGGGGAGCTACAGAGCGCTCACGCCGAGCTGACAGCCAACCTGGCTGGGGATGAGGACCCTGCCTCCTTCACCGAGCTCCTAGCCGATTGCTACGCCTCAGTCTGCGAGAGCGACGCACGACGCATGCAGTACGACGAAGCGCTTCAGGCGCAGCGAAAGCGGGAAAATAACAGCACCAAGACTGGCGCGACGTCGAGCCGGAAGACGAACGTCGAGAAGAAGAACACGAGAGAAAGGAGACAGAAAAATGCTGAAACGCTGCTACCGATGGACGATGAGGCTGAGGACGTGGATGAAGCGGAGACGAGCGACGCCGGGAAGAACTTGGATCGCCTCGGACTTGATCTAGACGAGTTGGAGGGAAATCACGAGGGCGACGATAGTGAAAACCAGGACGAGGTCAACACAAATTTCGTCAACCACTACGAGGTTTTAGACTTGCCGCCTGACGCTTCTGCCGACGACGTTCTGGCGGCATACACGGAACTGGTGACGCTGTGCGAAAGCCTCCGACACACGGCGGAGGGAAAATTGCACGCCACGGCGGTCTGCGCGGCATGGAAAGTCCTGGGCGAAGACGTTAAGGGTGCAAAAAATATGAGTTCCGGTCAAGGTTTGGAATTTTTATTTTCACTATACGCGAGGAACCGGACCCCGACTTCGACCCTCACTCACATTTTGCTCTCTCGATCTACGGAGGCCCTGGAGGCTTGGACTCGAAGTAAGTCTGGGAGGACTCCTCTACCCCTACCCCGGTCGGGCCGGTCTAGTTTCTAGTTGTAGTCCTGTTGGCCAGGCTGTGGCTGTATTCTCTAGGGATGTGTCGAGCTATTGCCTCAGATGGCGTATGACAAAACCAGATCAGCATCCCCGCCATCGGCTTCATCTGCTTCAGCCCTCGCCGATCACAAAGCCAGACCACGACCCTCACTCACTATAATTTTTTGTTCCTCTAAAGACGAAGACCTGCGTGCGGCCTACGATCTGCAGTACGCGGACGAGCTTGAGGCGTACCGCGTCGCCTTGGAAAACGAGGAGAGTTCTTCTGACGCGGAGAGAGACGCGGCGGCGCCGGAAGATTCCGAGATGCAGGATGCGGACGAAGAACACGGCGAGCAAGACGATATGGACGTGGACATGTTGATGTCGGGGGATGAAAGTAGAGCCGGGCGCTCAGCAAAGACCAGCGTTGCGGCGGGTAAAAGTTCAACGTCAACGAGAAAGTCCTGCGGTCGTGGGGACAGCCAGTCGATCTGGACCAAGCTACGTCTCGGCGAGCCGCTGACCGAAGCGGAACTGGCAGAAAAACGAGAGTACTTCAGACGTGCCTACCAAAAACGGCGAGACAAGCTGCAGCGAAGTGGAGGAGAGCAGAAAAAGCAGGGGCAAGCGTCTGAGAACACGAGGGCGAAATCCATGAAAAAAGGCGCCTCTTCGTCGCAGCAGCAAAAGGAGGTGAAGAAGGTGGCAGTGCCGGAAAAGTCTGAACCAGCAGGGGGGAAGCGGACAGTAAGCAGAATTCCGCGCAAAATACACAAGATGAAGCAAATTGGAGGGACGGCTGTTCGAAAACCAACTGCAGGGGTGTCCGCCGACGTTCTACGAAACAGGGAGGCGTGCTCCCGATACTACTGGCGAAAGAAGGCGGAGGCGCAGGATGAAAAGGCTCGCAAGAACAGCGCTCCGAAGAGGGAGGAGAGGCAGCTCGAGGCTTCGCAAGGTGACGTCGACGCGAAATCCGCAGCGCCGAAAACGCCGAGACGATCGCAAGGAAGAAAGAGCACGAACGAAAAGTCCGCAGTTTCGAAAACGCCGAGACGATCGCAAGTAAGAAAGAGCACGAACAAAAAGGCCACAGCGCAGGAAAACGCAGACACAGAGCAGCAGGAGAAGAAGGTTCGCAAGAACGCTTGCAAGCTGACAGACGAAGAAAAAAGAGAACGCGCGCGAGCGGCGCAGCGACGGTATTTGGCGCGGAAGAGGGAGCAGAGAGAGCTTGAGGCGTCGCAAGGAGACGTCGACGCGGGATCCGTAGCGCCGAAGACGCCTAGACGATCGCAAGGAAGAAAGAGCACAGGCAAAAACGTCGACGGGGCGCAGCGAAGAGCCCCTCCAGCTGCGAAAACGCCGGCGCCAATAAGTCTGATGAAAAAGAGGAGGATTTCCGACTCCGAGCAAGAGGGCGCTGGCTCTTCATCTTCAGCAGCCGCAGCTGGTGGAGAGCAAACGGCGCAGCCGGTAGAAGCGGAAACAGGTGAGCAGATTGGGGCGGGAGATCTCGTCGTGGACGCCGCTCAGGGGCAGGCCTTCGCGAATCACTACGAGGTACTTTCAGCATTCTGAAAACTTATAAATGCAGCTCTATGTTGCGACTTCAGAGTAGTTTTTTCGTCCCGGCCACTGCGAAAGTACCTACCTGGATGTCCTCGTCACATGTCAACGCAGAAAGTAACCGCAGGTTCTTGGAGCACCGGTGGGTGCAGGGAAGAGCGAATTGGAGTCCGCGTACACTAAAGCGGTTACGGCTGAAAAGCGCGGAGATGTACTCTCGGAGCAACAGCGACAGAAACTGGATGAAGCGTGCGAAACACTGTGCGAGAGCCAGGACGTGCGAAAAACGTACTGCAAGTAGGTCATGGAATCTGTAAAACGGTTTACACGATTGTATATTATGTTAGTTGTAGTTCTTGTAGAGTAACCTGAACGCCGTGAAACTCGAGTCGATGTACAACAAAGTCGCAATTATATCACCACTAATATGTATAATGCTCACCAAGAACTACATAAGGATAAACGCCACGCGCAGTTGAATTGCCTGCGCATCGACGGCCCTGAATTCATTTCATTCCCATGCATGACGACGACATCCGAAGAAATGTACGGGAGCCGAAGACGTCGATCGTCCTCGAAATGCCGTCGTTACCGGAGGGTGTGAGCGGACGATCGATTGTCGTGTCACGATCGATTGTCGTGTCTCTCGATCAGGGATTGATTGGACTAGGTTTTTATCGTTCATCAGTGGTACTCAGCCTGGTGGACGTGGAGGCGGATATGGATTTCTTTGGAACGGTCACTTAGGCAGGACTAGTAGTTCGATCGCAACGAACTCGTGATAGATTGATCGTTGAATGACTCAGAAAAGCCGTGGCAATCAAGGTCGTTGGTTCATCTTGATCTTCGTCTCCAGGCTGTGCTCTCCCGCAGGTATGACCAGAAATGGTTTTTGGAACTCGGACTGAAGTCGCATCGCGAGGAGAAGCCAGACAAGCTTCCGTCCGCACCCGCAGCCTCGAAGGAACCTAGCGAGGCTCGAGCCGGCGAGGAAGTCGAGGCGGTGGTTCCGCAGGGTGGATCATTCTTGGATAACGAGCGCGGCAGTAGCGACCCCCCCACGGACTTCGAGGCCGAACCCCCATCGCCTCCACAGCTCGACGTTGCATCGGAGAAAAAGGCCCCGTTGGATCTTCCCAGAGCCCCTCCCGCCGAACAGGAGCACAATTTCTCTGAGCAGAAAAGCGACGCCGGGTCATCTTCATCTGCCGGGGAAGACGAGATCAACATGCCTTCGTCCACCAAGAAGCGACCGGACGGCGCGCGAAAAGGCGTGTCTGCGGCGCTCAAGCCGGTGAAGGTTGCGAAGACGACCGCGGCGACATCAACATCCGCTGCATCATCCGCACTGGCCAAGGAAGCAGCAGTCGTTTTGACTGGGGGGAACAAGGACAACGAGAACGAGGATTTCGACGCGGATGTTGAAGAGCACTCGGAGAGCCGTGAGCTGGACGCCATTCTGGCGGCTGATGACGGGAAATTTGTGAACTACTACGTCGTGCTCGGGGTCGCGCCGAACACGACGATGCGCGTTCTGAATAGTGCTTACGCGGCCAAGGTGATGGAGTACCACCCGCAGAACGCCGACGGCGGGCGCCCGGATTTGTACGAGCTGGTGAACCGGGCGTCGGACGTACTGCTGGAGGACGCCGCGGTTCGTGACGCGTACCACCGCAGATTCGCGTCGGAGCTGGCGGACTGGCGGCTGGACTACCTCAAGAAGAGCGCGGCGGCGGCGGCGGAGTCATGCAAGGGTCGACGCGGGAAGCATAAGCAACAGCAAGCTCGTGCGGAGGAAGCGCTGATGGACCGGGGGGAAGGGGGGAACGACAAACTTTCCGCGGAGGAACTGCAACAGGTCGCGGAAGACGGCGATGATCTTGGCGCGGGCGAGGATGAAGACGGAGAAAAACACGACGAAAATTTGGTACTTGTCGAAGGAGGCGGCGAGGAGAGCTCGGAGGAGGAGGCCGATCTGCCGACGGAGGAGGCGCGGCGCGCGGACGTATACACCTTGCGGAACCTTTTTGATGCGTACCTATCTCGTAGCAAGTCCGAGCGTGATTCGTATCTCCGGACGTTGAAGAAGAAGGCACGGATGATGTGGGAAGCGCACTGCCGGGAGCCCGCAGCGAAATACACGCGGTTCTTGGAGCACTTGCACAGTGTCAAAGAGGAGCGTTTTAAGGCGAAGCAAAGCATTAACTGGCGGGTAACGTGGGCCAACCGGAAGAAGGAAAAAGAAGCCGCATATCAGAGAGAGTACCTGGCGAAAGGACTACACCCGGAGGAGCTTCTGGTGCCGACGGCGAAAATCGCGAGCGAAAAAGAAAAGCAAAAGGTACTATGAATGTATGCTTTCTATGCGTAGAAGAAGATCGGGACCGCATTCGCAGCAGTGACTCTCTCTTCGTTTTTCCTCGAACACCAGCAAAGAACAACGCGAATTTTATTACTTACTTTCACTTCGTCTTCGTCAACAGCTGAAGCAAGAGGAGCTCGGCGACCTGCTGTCGCTGCGGAACAAGGCCGTGCATTACGGCGACATGCCGACTGGGCAGATCTTCGTTGCGAAGAACCTGCAACGGAAAGAGTGCATGGTAACGAAGGACCAGGGGTCTTCGAGTATGATGCACGCGACGACCAATCTGCGCACGAAGGAGAAGGTGCGCCTCGAGGAATCCCTGATGCAGGCCCAGTTCGAGGCGCTCGCGGAGGGAAAGATCGGCCTAGAGGACGCGGCGAAGCAGCTCGAGTGTGCGGAGAAACGGAAGGCGCGAAAAAACCGCATTCAGATCGGCGACATGCCGATGGCAGCGTTAATGGATGATGATGGCGGGGAGAAGGAGGCGGGACCACTACCTGCGGCAGCGGCGATCATGGACGGTGACGCCGACGAAGGTGGACGCACTGGTCGCGCCGCACGACGGGTACTTGAATGGCAAAGGAAAAAGAACTAAATAGTGTGGTTGAAGTTCTTCTTGTCGGTCGGAGGTGGAGCTCAACTTTAGGTGGTGGATAAGGCAGCGACAGCAAGCAACACCGAATTTACGTTGATACAAATCAGCCTGCAGACCAGCCAGCGGAACAGCAGGAAGGAGAGCTCGTCGTCGCGGAAACCAAGGTGCCGAAGACCACAACGAGTCGCCACCGCGCCTACACCGTGGACGGCAAACTGTTCGCCAAGTACAAGACCATCGAAAATTTTGGGTGCGGCCCGCGGCTGAAGGTGACAGCATTGAACTTGAGGGACGTCTGCGCGAGTGATGAGGACTGCTACCGGAAACATCTGGCGTTCAAGAAACTGGTGCTGAAGCTGAAGGACGCGGTTAAGGGTATCTTGGAAGATCCGCTTCGGCGGAGGGACTGCGTCCACAAAGAGGAGGTGATGCGGCTGGAGGAGGTGTTTCATCAAGGCCTGACCGCGATCGGCCTGCCGCCCGCAAACGCGGCGTTGTCCTGTGTACCAGAAGGTGGGAAAAAAGCGAGCGCTGCCGGAGACGTCGACATGCCGGACGCGGAAACCGGTGAGGTGGATCCCGTTTTGGCGGCAAATCCAAACGCGAGTACCACGAGCAAAAGTGCTGGTTTTGCCTCCGGCACTGAGGAGGGCAACACTGACAAGCTGCAGCTTACTTTTACGGCGATCATGGCGCCGTACTGCGGTGCTATCGTAGCGACCACCGAGGAGTTCCGCGACGAGTACGTCTGGTCGACCGAGTCGCTGGTGCAGGCGTTCTGGTGGAGTCGTATCACTGCGGACGAGATGCTCGAGCAGATGGACAAGGAAGCCGACGGAGACGAGAACTACGTGCCCGCCACGATGCCGCTGTTCCGGACCGACCGACTCACGCTGGCGGAGGTGGAGGCGAAAAAGCAACTCCGAGCGCAGGCGTACAACGACGCTTTGAACCGGAATCGCGTGAAAGCGGGACTGGAGCCGTTTTCTGTGCTGGAGAATGCGTACGAAAAGTGCGCAGGGCAAACGACGGGCACAAATCCGTTGTATCCGGACAACAAGCGCTCGGCAGTCGACCAAGAAAAGCTCGCGAAAGAGGTAGCAGGGGAGAAGCTCGCCAGAAGCGCTTTCCAAGCCCTGGGGGAAAATCTGGACGACGAGTGGCAGAAGAAATTTCCGGAGAAAATTGCCGGAGGGGGCACGAAAATAAAAAGCGGCGGGGCGTTTGATGGTGGTGAGACTGAGCAAGGCGGCGGCAGCGGTAAAAACGGGGACATGGGGGGATGGATCTTCAAGGACGACATCGTGGGCGACGGCAAGAAGGAGCTGGTAACGGGCCCAGCTTGGAATGTGGGGGGCTTGCGGAGAAAAACCGTGGAGTGGGAACCGGTGGACGCGAACAAGTACGCTTCGCGTTTGGTGCTCGACGAGGAGACGGGTGAGTTGGTGGAGGTGCCCGCAAACGAAGTGCCGGAGGACGATCCCTACTGTCTGAAAAAGATGGGGCTCACCGCCGCCGGCGCGTTTGAAGAGTTCGCAGAATTCGAAAACTACGTGGAGGCCCTGGTCGCGGCGGGCCCTGTGGGGGATGCGGTAGTTGGGGACGAGGACGACCTCGAAGAGGGCGGTCTTTTTCATGACGAGCACGAAAACGAGGAGAAACCGAAGAGAGGCCGTAAGGCAACGGCAGGTGGGCGAAACTCAACTGCGGGGTGCAAGTCTACAGCGGGACGGCAATCAACCGCGGGACGTAAGTCTGCCGCGGGCCGAAAGTCAACTGGTGCGGGGCGCAAGTCAATTGCGGGGAGCAAGGCGACAGTCCGAAAGTCGACCACGGTCGTACAAGAAGGAAAAACTGCGGAGGAAAAAAGATCTTACAAGCGGAAATCGGAGGTAGCGAAGCAGCCTGGTTCCAAGAAAAAGAAGTAAGGGTGGTAATGCAAATTTTTGCGAGCAAGAATGAATTTGGAATTGGATGTGTAGTTCGGTAGACATGATAAACGAATTTGAATACTACACTGACTGGAATGACGTAGTCTTGGCTTTACGGCAATCAATGTACCAAATAACCACGTGCAGTAGCAGTAGCCCAACATGTACTATTTTGCAGCTTTTTCGGCGTGCTCTATCAATAATCGATGTAGAAAATTGGTTCTTTACGAACTTCGTTTGAATCAAAGCTGATGGATTAAAGGCTGAATAAATACCCCATCCATGTTGAATAAATACCCACGTCTCAACCGAAAACGTTGCACGTAGATTTGAATCATGTCGCTTGAAGTCTACGCTGTGTGCGTGAGTCCCACCTGAACCCAGCATTAACGGACCTGCACCACAAAGCGTCTGAAAGACAGAGTAGATGTGCGAAAACAAAACTCACTCATCGATGACACACCATGTGGATTGCGCCCTGAGCCTGGCTTCATCTTGTGGCACGTGCTCAAGTGAGGCTCGATCTGTGGGAAGTCCATGATCAGCATCAGCATCGTCTCCAGAATCATGACGCCCGTATAGTTCATTCGTAATCTGCACCTGCTAAGTAGCTCAACAAGAGCGTTCTTTACCTACGGGAACCAACGACCGAGCGCGATGGCGTTTGTGTGTGTCCAAAACGGATGCCTTGTGGTGTTGCTGGCTGGGTTGTTTGTCTTCAACACGCGGCGCGCGTACCACGGAAAGGGACCACGCCGCTTTCACGGCTGCACAGCGGCGCGGATACCAGAGAGAAAAAGCGCCGCCCCCGAGGAGGTGCGGGTCGACGCCGCGCTCGAGCGCACCACCCTCGAGCCCACGGTCACGCCGCCGCCCACCTCCCGGACAACTTCTACTCTCGGAACTAGCTCCTCGGAGGTGGTCACTTCAGGACGACCTCCCTCTCCCGTAGGGCAGGTGGCGACGTCCACCTCCACCTTGCCTCCCGGGCCCTCCTCGGCGCTGGAGGACCAGTACTACGTGTCTCCCGACGGAGTACTGCGCGAGGAACACTGCACGGGGGATTACGTCGGCGAGGGCGACAAGGTGGCGCTCTCCTCCCTCCACGACCTCCGGTCCCAGCAGCACGTGATCGGGCCCGTATCCTACGGACGGACGTCGATTGCACCGCACGCCGAGATCGCGACCTACGTGCCCGGCATCGACGACAACTTCGTGTCCTCCGGCATCCTGCGCGACGGCTGCTGGGAGTGCGGCCTGGTGAACCTAGTGAAGAACGCGGTGCAGAAGTACCCCGCAGCCTTTTTCCTGGACGCGGGCGCGAACCTGGGGATGTACTCACTCACCGTCGCGGGCATGAAGCGCCAGGTGTTCGCGTTCGAGCCGTTCTTCACGACCCGCATCCGCCTCTGCAAGAGCATTCAGCGCAACGGTTTCCACCAATACCTGCACCTGTTCCGGAAGGGGCTGTCCCGGGAGAACGGGAAGAAGTTCGAGTTTCGGGGCATGAGCAACAAAAACCCCGGGGGCGTGAGCATCAACGAAGCGCCCGGAGGAGGGGGGATACTGGCGCAGCTGGGAGGAGGAGGAAAATTTCCAAAGCACGAAGAAGGCGTCACGTGGGCGGAGTCGATCCGCCTCTCCGATTACCTGGACGTGTTCGCGTCGAAGCAGATTTTGCCGGGTGCGGACATGGTGATGAAGATGGACATCGAGGGCCACGAGTGCCAGGCGGTTGAGGGCATGGCGGACGTGCTGCGGCGGTTCACTCTCCGCTTCGTTCTCATGGAATGGGGCCAGATGTATGGGGACGCAGCCAAGATGGCTTTGCATCACTTGGATCGTTTCTGTCCGACGATCAAACAGCTGGTGGGGCTGCTGCTGGAAAAAGGCCTGTACCCCTCAACGGTGTCCGGGCACCGTCTGAACCCGAGTTATCCCACGCACTGGGACGGCGTCGGCGACGTGGTGTGGGAACCGAATGCCAACCCGCAACCCTTCCCGGAGGACCAGGGGCGGAACCGTCGAAACCCGAACCCGAACCCTGCCTCACCGCGTAGCAGCGGGGTTCAAAGCAGTGGTCTGAGACCAAACGGAGCCTACCACCCGCACCTCCCGGCCGAGGTACGGCCCGGGATGACGACGACGCGAGGCTCCCGAGGACAGCAACAAGGTGCAGGCAACCCGTCGAACTCGAATGGAATCATGCGCCGCGACATAAGCGGCCGACTGGTGCCGCGGATGAGGAGCCGGGACGAGGGAGTCTTATTCGGAGGAGCAGCCCCACCTGCAGCTGCCACCTCTGGCAAAGCATCGGGTGGGAGTGCGAATTCGAATCTTTTCGGTGCCGCTGCGACCAGCAGAGGGAATCCGGCTGTGGGGCGAAGCAGAAGAGCACTGCTCGAGCGAATGGCGGAGGACACGTGGCAGGCAATCGTGCAAAATCACCCCCCAGGAATGCCGATAGTCTGGTCGACCTCGGAGGATTAGAATTTCGCGGCACGCGTTCCCTGCAGGCTCGCTTGATTTCAAATGTTCTCACAAATATACCTCTGCCTCTCCGCCCTGTTCCTGCGATGACGGCGAGTCCGTTTGTTTTCATCGTCGGAAGTCGTTTGCGCTTGCGTCCGTCGGTCGGTGAACGTCGAACTGAAGAACTGATGAAGGAGCTGCCAAGAAAAAAGTCGCTTCGGTTTCCTGCCTCAACTGCCTTCTTTTCGTGCGGCCTCTTTCTTATCATGTTTCGTGTTGATTCGTGCGTCCGTACATAGGAAAAAAGTTTCATTGATTTGTGCGCCCCGTGCTGAAGCTTCTCGTCGGAAAACTTCGTCTGGAAGTTTTAATGTCGGATGTGCAGGTGCTGCTGCTGCATGTGCATTGTCGTCAACATTTCAACATTTTTATGAATGGAGCGAAACCCAGGGTTTATTTGAAACTCTCCCCCCTTCACTATTAATGGTAATTTTGCAGCGAGATGTATCACTTCGCGTTCGCATCGTGAAAAACACGAGGACAAGGAGTGTGTCCTTTCGGGTCGCCCGCGTCTAGTTTGTAACCACGCCGTCGCCGGCCAACCGTAATCAATGAGTTCTATTTCTTCTGCCGACGAGGTGAACGGCCAGGCACCTGGCAGTGGCGCAGAAACGGACGGCCCTGTGCGTGTTGGACTGGCGTCGGGGGTTGGGTCAGGGGTGCTCGTCGGGTCGGGGGTGATCCTTGACGGTGACGGTTTTCCGCAGCCGCGTCCACTCGGAGACAGCCAGGGCCCCATCCCAGAAGATGCTCGACCTTCTTTGGAAGATGCGGTCGGCCCACCACCTCCTCCGGTCGCTGTCCCTCGTCCTCCTTCGCGTTTGTCGTCGAAGCGCTTCACCGCCGCCATGCGCAGGGCCGCGATGAAGGCTCGGGCGGTAAGTGACATCGCGCACGTCGATCACTTAGTCAAGCTGAGCCCAACCTCCACACCTACTACGGCCCCGCCAAATTACAAACCGACAGCCCAGCGCGAGCAGAGACCGGATTTGGCACACGTCGACGATTTCCTAGACGGATCCGTCGTGTTGCCGCCTCCAACAAGAAATTCGGCGGCGTCCTCTAGGTCTAGTGGTCTGGAGGTAGCTGCTCCGAGTCAATTAGAAGCACGAGGAGCGCCGTTCTCGAACGGTGACGAGGAGCGTCCGCGGCCACTGGGGGTCCCGCCATCACAAGTTGCACCTCCAGCAAACAGGCCAAAGACGAACGGCACACGGGACAGTGTTTCGATTGTTCCAGGAACGGACGCATCGCCAACAACGGCTGCGAAGAGGAGAAGCAGCCTTTCGCAGGCGCCCGCGCCGACGCCCGCGCGCACGCTGAATTTATCCTCGGCGAGCAACGGCGGCAAGAGCACCGTCTCGAATGAGGCCATGATGAAACATATCGACCAGCAGCAGCGGCAGACGGACAAAGCGATCACAAACCTGTCCGGGAAGGTTGCCAACGTGGACTCGCGTTTGAGTGCGCTGCAGGACAACGTGGGTTCTCTACACGTGGAGGTGTCCAAAGTCGAGGCCAACGTGACGGCCGGGCTGGAGGCGGGGCTGCAGGCGCATAGCAGCGACATTATCAAGACCGTCAGCGCGCACGTGGGCGCCATCGTTCTGGAGGCGAGGGCGGACGCTCAGGCCGGCGCGCTTCTACCGGCGGCAGGAGGTGGGACGAGGCAGCAGGGAAAAAGGCCGCTGCAGGTGAAACGCAGCAGACGAGCTGCGGAAGGCGAGCAGGCGCCCGCTGTCGACGGCAGTGAGGAGGAAGGTCAGGAACAGGACGGCGACGACGATGAAGTAGAGGAAAACCGAGACGCAAACGACGATACAGGGAAGGACGACGACGGCGAGGACGAAGACGGGGGAGGAGAAAAGGACGGGACGGCACGGGGAGGCGCTATTGCGCACACACCTGCTGCCGGAGGCGGAGATGATGTCGAAGAGGCGTCAGGAGTGAACCCTGCGGCAACTATGGGGCGGGTTTCCTCTGCCACGACCGGCCGTTCGCGGCGGAAGAATCACGTGTCGCCGTCCGAGGTGGAGGCCGTCCTCGATTTTGTCCACGGGTCCGACGAGCAGGGCAGCTTCTCCGAAGTCTTCTCGAAGGAGTACGAGGTGCGTATGGTGGGACCAGGTGGTAAGTGGGTAACTGGTAAGTGGTTTTTGGCAAAAGTCAAAAAAAAAAATTCATCATGCTTGGCAGCTTGTTCTACGACACACGCCAGCCGATAGTCGAGCATCATTGTAGTCCGTGGC
>RXOD01004884.1:0-17463 GCA_005223375.1 Amoebophrya sp. AT5.2
CCGGAAGACGACGATGGAGATGTTGCTTTGTCTTTTTCCCCTTGTTCTCGGCTTTCTTCCCTTTGCTCTCGGCCTGTTTCTGCAAAAGCTCGAGTTGCTCCTGCACCAACCGCTCCATTTCGCTTTCGGCTTCCTTCCTTCGCTCCGACCGAAACAGCGAGGGGTACCTTTTCCTGTCTGTTCCCACCACCGCCGCCCCGTGTTCAACATTTTTTCGATTTTCCTTTCCCGCTCGTCCCGCCAAAATAGCTGCCGCCCTTGCTTTCGCCTTCGCCTTTGCTTTCGCGGTGGGTTTGGGCGGAGTTTTTGTCGCAGCTGCGGACGCGGCTTTGGTGTTGCTGTTCTTGTTCCCTACTTTCGAAGTCGCAGTCGTATTTTTCCCTCCACCCATTAACGCCATTAGTCCTAGCCCATCATCGAATTCCAGCTCCTCGTCCTCATCGACCGCCGAAAACTGAAATTCCTCCTCCCTCCCGGATTCCTTTCCTAAATCTGCACACTCGAGACCGACGTCTAGGGTTTGTTTCGGCATGTCCAGCGCCAGCTCGCTTACAAGAGGAAACAGCCTCGATAGTGAGGCGCGGCCCTAGTCGCTAGTAGCTCGACACCGATACAACTTTAACTTAGACATTGTTGCTTTATGTATTCGCCTCATATAATGCGCTCTTGCCGTTGCGGCCACGGCCAGAAGATAATTTATTTGAAAATTAAGTAGATGCGGCCTAGGATATGATCGGGATAAGAGGAGCGAAGTAGAGGCAGGCAGCGGCAGCTTCAGGTGCGACTCGACCCCACTTCCCACACCTCGCCCCAGCCTCGCCAGCCGCACCCTCCCCCCGCGAATAGCGACCGCCTAGTAAAGGAACTCCGAAAGTACTATTTTCTGTACCTATGTATACTCAGAATCAGATACTTACAAACATCAATTACTAGCAGGTCTAGGTGTAGGTGTCGTAGGGCGTCTGCTCACTAAATGGCGGGTATGATGGCGGTCTCTGATGTAACTCGCGCAGGAGCGTCTCGTCGCGCGAGGTGTAGTAGTTCGTCTTATAGTCGTCGGGCTCTTGCACACCTCCGACACCAGTTCCGCGCTTTTCTCTGTTCTCAAGGGCTTCGTAGTGCTCCAGCATCTTTCTCGCTTTTTCCTCGGCGACCTGAGAGTGCTTGCCCGGACGGAGCAGCGCGTCGGCGCAAAACTTCGGAACGACCCTCCGCGGGTGGAAGAGCTCGCGGAACTCGAAGGTGTCGTACTCGTCCTCCAGGTGCTGAAACACCAGGATCAACCGCTCGTAGTCCGGCCGGGCGAAGGGGGACTCCCGCTGCGCCTCCTGAATCTCCAGGAAGGCCTGGGCGAGGACCTTCGGCATCCACTGTGCGCAGTCTTTGAAGGGCTTGTGCTTGTCCCCCCCAGCATGTGGTCCTGCGTCGTTTACCAGATCCGCCATGGACTTAAACTGCGTGCCGGCTGCATCGCCAAAGGGTCCCGAGTACACGTTCCCGCGGGCCTTGAAAACCGGCGCGCCTTTCTTCTCGCAGGACTCCCGCAACTCCTTGACGAACGCTTGCTTCGCCGCTAAAATCCGTGAGTACTTCTTCAGGCTGTCCCTCCTGTTGTATCATGATGCTACATCGGTCGCCGGAAATGAAGCTGCATCGCTCGTCCTACCTATGCTATCAGCTTCACACACACGAAAAAGTAGAAGAACCACTACCACCGTAGATTAAGTACTAAAAAAATCGCTACTTGTTCTCGGTGAGTTTTTTCCTCCCCCGAAGCTCCTCAACATCAGCAAAAATGGCTTCTCTCTCCACGACCCGACTTGTTCTGGGGAGCTTGCGCCAGGACAGTCCCCCCAGCATGAGGTCGAGGATCACCCAGAAGACGCCCTCGATGTCGTCCAGCCGGGTTTGCTCGTATTCCTGTAGCGCTGTAATCGACGCGTACGCTGCGGTTCCGCGGAACGGCACGTTTTGTTCCCGGTAGGTAACCGGGTCGCGCGCACTTCTCCGCAGCGTCACGTTCCTGCTGTTCGCCGTCTCGAGGTGGTTCGAAAAATTATGACCACTAGTTGATATTCCACCTCCCGGGGGACCTTCGGTGCTCGTAGAAGTTCCTGGAGGCTTTTCTCGTGGCTCCTCCAGGGGCGGCAGCCAGAATTTTCGGTTGCAGTAGCCGTGCTCGTTCAGGTGCTTCAGGCGAATGCGGCGGCGAATGCGCCGCCGCTCCACGCTCTCGGCGATCCGGCGTTGCTGCTCGGCCTCGTCCCGCGTCAACAGACCCTTGCGGACCAGGCTCTCCGCCTCGCGCGAAAGCGGCGGCAGAAACTTCTCATCTTCAACGTCAAAAATTTTTGAATCTTCACGTCGAACATTAGGAGCAACCCTTCGCACCTTCAACGGCGGTCCCAGTGCGACCGAAGATGCTTCCACCGCCGAATCTTGCTCGTCGAGGGGGGACGCGCCGACGTCGTCCGCTGCGATTTCGATTTTCTTTATCACGAAAAAAAAACCGTACCCGCATCGCGGTAGCTACGTAGTACAGAGCTCGCTACCTCCAGCGAGGGACAAAAAAAGTAATAAATTGTACCACCGGAAGATGGCCACCCTCTTCGGCGCTTCTTTTTACAGGAGAACAAAAAAACAAAAAGCTGAATAAATCGTAAATTAAAAGTACCCAGATCTCCGAAGATGGACGGCGGCACCTGCAGCTCGGTGGTTTGCTTGCCGAGCAGCTTGCCGGAGTTTTCCAAGTTGAACGGTTGCGCGAGGCCGAAGTCGACGGTGTGGACGTGCAGCGTCTTTTACAGCCTATAAGTATTCAACTCAGGTCGTGCTGCAGTGCGGGTCATCTAGGTTTATATTCATTAGCCCCTAATAAACCTAACAGAAGATCCGCATCTCGGCTCGTCTTGGAATCGGATCAGTCAATCTCATTGTCACCAGCATCACCTTCTAGCGTTGGTTGGCTCTGGCTGATACAGGTCTATCAGGCGACGCACCTATGGTTCTCTTCCGATACAACCGACATCGGAGTAGCAAGGCACTCGCCGGATTCCCATGGCGGCGAAGTTTGTCGCGGGGTGCGAACCATCGACAAATCGAGAACCACAGGCAGGAAGCCGCAGCCCTCGTCTCGATCAACATGGGGTCAAAATTTTTGCATTTTTCCTGGACCACCACCACCTACACGACCTGAGAGAGTTTTAATGCCTCAACCCTTAATTGTTTGCGTCGTTGTTCCCCATCATCAGATTCTGCGGCTTTACGTCCCGGTGCAAGAGTCCTTCTTCGTGGATGGCCTGCATGTTTTCGATGAGTTGTTTGCCGAGGAAGCCGATGGCGCAGAGCGACAGCTGGCAGTTCGGCCGTGTTTTCCGCAACGAGTCGAGGTCCCGACCCAGCACTTCCATCAAAAAGCAAGGCGCTCCGTCGTGCGTAAAGCCAAAACCGTACAGCCTTGGCACCACAGTCCGCTCCGCTCTCGGTTGCCATCGCGGCCAAGACGTAATCGAGGGTGAGACTGAAGAGGTTGTTCCTATTTTCCGCTTTTCCGTCGCGATGTTCATGTTTGATGCCACCGTATCTTCGGAGACTACTGGAGCACCGTTACCGTCGCCGGAAACGGTGCTCCAGTAGTCTCCGATACGGAGGTGTTTTCGGGACACCATCTGCCGCAGCGTGCGCCACAGCCCGAAGCTCATGCCGCTGGCACGCGCTTCTTCTTTCACGATTTTCTCCTCGCGCTCACTGTTCAAGGGAGCTGCGCCTCCGAAAAACTTGTTCGACGCCGGATAATTGCTCGCGGCGGACGCCGATGTCGTGGTCGTCTTGCTCGGGGCCTGCTGAATAGCGGACATGGTTCTGCTCGAACAGCTCGCCGGGTTCGCTTTCGTCGAACTTTTGCTAGAGTCTGCGCTCACTCCTGTGGCCGTCCTCCGACCACGCGACTTCCGTCCGAGCGCGTCATACTCGAGCATATGCAGCTCGTCCGCCGCCCGCTCCCCCGGAATCCTGCCGTGCACGTCGTCGATGGTGAAGAAAGCCTCTTTCATCCGAAACCACTTCTGGTTCAGCCACTTCTTGTTAGCGGGAGGAGCTTGATGAAAAACCCACTTTCAGCAATGATTGTCGCAGTGTTTGTTTGACAGGTGGTAGTAGACGACCATGTCGCGGCAATAGGCCGCGACTCGCGGCCTATTGCCGCGACCAGGAGAACAAAATACGAGACCACTCAAGAACGGCGCCGCGTTCTTGCTGCATCCTGGCCGCCGCCGCGGTCGTTGTTCGGCCTATGCTTTGTAGCTGAAAGGAGTACCACCTGACCGAACACGAGACCAAAAAATGCAACATAATGCACGCCATAGCTAGAGCTGCCCAACTGCAACTCCATATTGAAGACACCCACAGCCACTCCCGCAGCAGGCAGGGCTATACAGAGGAAAATGGGTTCTTAGGGTAGCTCCTCTCGCCTTAACCTTGAGAAGCAGTCTCCGCACCGTCGCGTCTACGTCGGCGAAGCCAAGGCGCGGAAAGCAGCGGACCATCGTCTTCTCGTTGTCTACTAGATGCTCCTTCATTTCCTGGCGGTCGGCGGCATCTGCTGGCTGCTGCAGGAGCAGATGGTGTTTTTCCACGTCGTTGTGCAGCACTGTTTTTTCGTACAACGATCGTGCCAGCGCAAGGCGGCGGCCCACGAACGCCACCAGCTCCCGCCTCACGCTCGGTATGTTTTCCAGTGGGGGATAGCTTTTTCGCTGTACGCTTTTGTTCGGCGCCATGTCTTTCCAGCACCATTGCAGGGCGGCGGTGACCCCCTCCTCCACGTACTGGTTTGTGACGGGGACCGGATTTTGCAACGGCAACCCCGCCGCGGCCCCACTACTTGGTCCCCCCCCCATTTTCATCATTCCGATTCCCCCCTTCGCCCCTTTGCCTTTCGACGATTTATTACTTCCAGGATGTTGATTTCGGGGCGAACGCAGCTTGGTGCAGTCCGTTGTGAGTTCCGCCAACGTGGCGTTGAGCTCGGGATTTTCCACCGAAAAAGCGTGAACCCCCCCGGCGCCGATGTCGTCTGCCATCACTCTGTTGGGCACGTGCGCGGCCCCCTTCGCCAGCAGGTTCACTCGTTTCTGGTTGTCCCACAAAGGGAGGTGCTTGCTGAGTCGCTTCGCCTGCTGTAAGGTCGGCACGAACTGAATCGCGCCCGACGAGTATTGCACAGCACGGAGGGACACAGAGGACGAGTTCGCCAGCTCCCGCCGTACAAAGCCGTGCGTGACCTGATTCAGCTCCTCAAACAAAGGGTATCCTCGTGCGGGACCCGAAGAAGCGTATTTTGTCGCCGAGACCTGCACGCTGGTTTCCCCGTCGTCGGCCATCAGGCGGTAGTCCAGGAGCGTACTATTACAGGGATCACGACCAGCTACTTCGTCCTCATCTCCCCTGCTATCCCTATCGGTGTCCTCGCTCGCATCGTCAGCACCGTTCGTAGAAATGTTCCACCACGATTCGTCTGCCGACGAATTAAGAAAATCTGCATCTTCTGCTCGGTCGGAGGGGAGCTCTTCCGCATTTCCGAAGCGCGAAGCTCCGGAAGGAGCGGAGCTCGCATTTTCTTTAGAACTACAAGGAGTCGAGCTCCACTCTTTCCGCAGCTGCGCGAGCTCGAGGTCGATGATTTCCATAACGTGCGGTGGCAGCAGCTGCCCGCCCAAAACCTCCCCCAGCAGCCTGGCCTTCGCGCTCTCGAAGGACAACGACCCGCCGGCAACCTCCACAGGCCCAGGAACATTCTTCTGATGCTGTCCACCTTGGCGGCCTTGCAAGTGGTGCAGGTCCTCTGATATTAAGATGCGCTTCAACATGCGGCGGACGTTGTTGCGGCAGAGCCCCTCGCTGGAGTAGGAGAGGTAGCCCGGCCTCCCCTGCAGACCCAGGCGCTCGCGCTGGGAGACGACCAGGTTCGGAAACTCCCCGGGGGAGAGCTGATTCCAAGTCAGGTTGAGCATGCCGTGGTACACAGCCTCCATGTGGAGGCGCGACACCCGCTCCTGCTTTTTCGCACCGGCTCCCTTCATCGGCTTCTCCACTTTCGCGGCCATCATTCTTTGGCTCCGTCGGTCGAACACCAAGTAGGTCTCCGCAAACGCCGCGCTTAGAGGGCGCAATGGAAAAACTTCAGCGATCCGATGAAAAGGAAGCTGCTCTTCGCTACCTAACGCTATCAACCGAAATAGTTGCAGAACAAGAAAGATACAACAGACGCAGCCGGGCATCGATGACGTCCTCCTAGTCCTCCTGGCTGCAAAACGCGTCAAAACAAGAAACCACACTGCAGCACTCTGTGCTTCGCAGCTCCCAGGTAGTCCAACCTGGGACGAGCGGAGAGAGCTGCACCTACACCCGCAGCTACGAAGTACATTGCATGCAGCTGCTGTCATCCTCATCTTCGCCAGGAGCTAAAAGTAAAACTTACTAACAGGAGCAATAGAATGTTCAATACTTCCAATTAACAGGAGCGCCCTGAGTTTTTCGTTCACTTTCTCGCCGGCTCTTAACCCGTGACCCAGCAGCCCGACGATGCGGAAGCGTTTCGACCCGGAACCATCCAGATACTCCCTTCGCGCGTATCGTGCGTTCTTATGGTCGGTTCAGCCGGTAACGATGATCGACATGATCAAACTCTATGGGCTGCGTTGTATGCTAAATTATAATTAATTGCGTACAAGCGGTGGCGGGCGCCTTACCGTCGCCGGAGGTGGCCTATGTCCGGGAACCACGGGTAGCATCCGGGCGAGCCGACTCCAACCAGGGTCGTGGAAGCAAGTAGGCACGCACGGCGCCGGGAGATGGGCTTACTCACTGGGAAAGGTAGAGGACAGCACGGCTATAAAAGACATGTCGCCAGCACGGTTGCGAGCTGTCCCTTGGCTAGTTCTGGCCCCTGCCCACCCTAGACCCGATGGCCGCTTAGACGGACGACCAATAACGTCGAATAACCCGCAAGCCTATAGTACACCCCAAATAACCCGTTGCAACCTGATCCGACGCTACCTGAACCGAAATCCTCCCTGCTCTTAACTAATGCCTGATCCTAGTCATGCTACCTGATCTCAGTCTCACCCCTACCGTTATTGGCTACTCCGAGCCTAGTTCTGGGCCCCGTCGCCGTTGTCCACGGCGAAGTTCTTGTTGGCTTTTTTCTTGGCCGCCGGCGGCATGGCGCTGTTGCAGCTCCTCGATGGAGAGTCCTCGTCGGCGCAGAAGATGCAGTTCTTTCTCGGAGGACGCAGATGCCGGATCCGGTTCCGGATCGCGCGATGCGCTCGATGCGCCGGAAGTGATGTGGGGAACAAGTCGCTCCCGTCGCTTTCTACCGGTGTCGGTGGCCACCGCTCACATGATGCACCACCGCCTACTGCATCTATTGAAGACACAGAGCGCGGACTTTCTCATTGATTTGCTTGCAAATTCGTGAAGTAGGACTGTATCAGGCTCGAGATGATGATCTTCCGCGTGGATATTTTTTCAATAATTGCCGCGACTACCACCTGTGCCTCTGCCTACCACTGACTAGCTGTACGCGAGGCACAACACAAGATGAAGGTGAAGTTCTTTGCATTTCGGTGGAGCAGTGGCTATTGCTGAAGGCTGGTGATTCACCGCATTCAGGTGACACGTCGGAGCGCAATGACCAAAGAGATAGAAACAATGTGGCGACACCGCGTAGCGGGCAGGGAACTTCTAGCGAAGCGAACGATCACCCAACTTTAGTTGCATGCGCAGCATGTGCGTGAAGCGTTCGCGTGGAACACTGTTACAGCACGAAGATGTCGGAGCGCAATGACCACAGGTATTTATTTGGACCAACCACTGAAAAATTCACGGAATCTGAGTGGGAAGGTACTTTCTTATGACCGGCGGCATGCGTATCGTGGAACTCCGACGTAGTGGAACACAGCACAGGCATGACAGCCTTCTTCGCTACCTTGCCTTGGGAATTGACTGCGGAATCACTTCGTAGCTGTGTCCTCGTGGTTTCTCACTCAAAACACTTCGCAATCAATGAAGTAGAAGCCTGCCACTAGGGTACTAGATTTCTACTGTTTCCGTCTTCGTGCGCATACAAGCGCGCACGAGCATCATTCATTTTCGTTGGTCCAAGTGCTTGCTGGGTTGTCCAATATTTTTATAATATTCGAGAGATGGCATTGGCACGTCAATAGCTTCGATTTTATGGCAATACAACATAGCAGAAATTGTCTCCTATTGCCTCCTCGATGTATGACAACTCAATGTCAGAGTGCTTCCCGTGCCCGGTAGGCGAACCCTCCCGAGTAAGTTCGGCAACAGATTGAGATCATAGGCGAAAAAGCAGCTCATTCGTTCGGGAGGACCTATGCAAATGTGTTTTCTTGCAGTAGAATAGGAATTCAGCGCCGTGTGCAATTTGCTAGCCCCACCCACGGTCTCCCGGGATGTGTACAACAACGCTAACTCAACATTTCTGGTAGGTGTTCTCCTTCCACTCAGCAGCGCTCAGGTGGGTGCTCTCCTTCAACGTCTCACCTACACCTCAGGGCAGCGTTCGGGCATCCACGGCAGCCTCGTTTCTATGTATTTGTTTATTCGTCTCCGCTCCAGCCTCTTCAATCCCAAAGCGTCGCAAAAGGGGCGAAGCTGATCGAAAATCGCGGTGTAATCGTCAGCACCCTTCTCGTGCAACCAAGTGCTGGCCGCATCCCGGTACTTACTCAGTTTGACTTCGTCAAGCGCAAGCCACTCCGCCAGGCCTCCAACCTTCGTCTTCGCGTACTGCAGCACGGTCGTGCCGTTCGCGCTGCCCTGGACGACCAGGTCGTCGCCGTCGACGACCGCGTCATTGTCATTCGCCTCTCGCCAAAAGTCCACGTGAGTGCTCAGATCCCCAAACGTCTCCGGATACGCGGCCGCCAGCCGGACCCTCAGCGCCTGCATGGTCTCCTGCGGAATCGCCGGCAGCCACTTCACGTCGCCAGTGAGATCGGCGGCGCGGACCACGACTTGACCCCTGGCATCGGTGTTCTCCGTCTGTTGAGCATGCGCCCAGTTCACGTCAGTTTGGGGGGCGTCATGGGGATGTGGAAGTTGTGGCATCGGAGAAACAGGTATGGGGAGGCCAGCCGCTGCATATATCTTATGCATATACGAATCCCCATTCCCGGCCCACCACGGATCCTCTGTCCCGGTTTCCGTGTCCGAAGGTGATCCGGCGTAGGACGAACCGGCCGCGCCATCCGTCGGAGGCCCGGACGCGTGCGCGTCCGTGTAGGATGGGTACGGCGATTCAGGGGGAACGCTTCTGCCAGGGCGGTGGGGATCCGTGCTGCTTCCTGGTAAGTGCGCGGCGCGCGCAACCTCGTTGCACAGGAGCACAACCACGCCTGAATAAAGCCGCGTCATGTTTGACGTTTTGCTGTTGATTTGTTTTGGAGGATGCGCGGAAAAGATGAGAGAGCGTTTGCTACGCTTAATTGCCACAAAATATAGCTACAGGTGTCAAGAGTTACAATATAGAATGAACTTGGACAATTGTCAAGAATTAGGCGTCACAAGATGACGCGCTGTCTTCGGTTCGAAGTGTCGAAACAAGTGCAGAAAAGAGAACTTTGCCTCAAGTTTGATTTTGTTTTCGGGATAACTCGTAGTCGACTAGGAGTTTTCGTACCCTGCTGCGGTTCACTTTTTGCGGCGCGTCGGTCTTGGTGCTAGGTCAGTAAATTCGAACGGCTACAGCCCAAGTGAAACACTCAGCGTCGCCATCCACGGTTTCATTTTCGATTTCACATCAAGCGTTTCATTTTGGATCGACCATCGTTCATTGCCAGTACGTACCGAAAGCAAGGTGAGAAATACAAGGAAAACCGGCTGACTCTTGAGCATTGATTTTGTTCTGGTGCCTGTTGCGAATTCTGTTCGTCGGTTTTTTTCTGACCGATCATGATGACATCCGCCCACGTATTCGCGGGATAGTAACAGCCGAAGATACCGAAGCACGTGGCCGCACCAATACCAGTGCTTCCACCACAGACGGCCTAACGGCACTGCGCATTGCATTCGAATCGAGACCGAGAGTGATGGTCTTTCCAAAACCTAGTGTCGTCGCAAAAAAGCGGTCCAGCGGATGCCATGCATGGATCGCTGACGTGCATCGGTGGAAGCAGCGCGCTGCAGGGGATATTCCAATTCCACAGTGGGGCCTCACTATCTGTCCCGTCACTTAATGGGAGGGTGGCCTCCACCGCACCTCCTTTCTTCGCCAGCTCCATCGGTTTGCCTCCTGCGCCGCGAACGCGCTTTACGTTTTGAATGCGACATGTACGAAAGCGCGTTCATCTTCTGATCGAGTCGACGTTAGAACGCGACCGCTTGCACATGCTAATGCTTGCACTTGCTATCTGCTATTATTTGTACTTGTAGTAGTTTCTGCAGACACAGCACGACCACAAGTTGGGATCGCGACAATGATTCATTACGAACAAACTACTGGCCATCGCCATGGCCTACGATCATCACGCTCTGTCTGGCCCATTTAACGGCAGGGGCGGCACGCTCGCATTCCTGGGGCAGTGGCCATGACAAAAAAAGCGAATCCATGATCGCTCATCCGATCCCCCCTAAGGTCAATAACAAAATACAGCTTCTCTGCAGGTATCCGAGCACTTTTTCCTTGTACGTCCTCTGCTTCCAGCCCCTCATGTGCCTGATTTGCAAATAAGTAAATTTAAACGTTTGTTCCTGTAATATCATGAACAACTGGCAACACTCCTGGCGATCCCGGAGGGCCCCTCGAAAACTGCCAAAGTCGACCCCCAACAAACCAGCGCATTGGCTGCATTGCAGTGCGGCTTCTCCAAATTAAACGGTAAGCAGTGCGACACAGGCGAGTCACTGCGTGCCTCCATTTCCACCATCGCCTTCATCGGTCCTCGTAGTCGTCTGGTGTCGGTGTCCCCGAAGCAACTATTAAAAAGTAGTATCATGTATGAAGATTGGACTAGTTCACCTCCTCCACCCATCCTTCCACGCAGAAGGAGTGCACTTTGCTGCAGGCCAGACGTTCACTGGACGGGACGAGTCTGCCGCGCTTCGGCAGCTGCACAGTTTGCTCTCCCAACTCCGGCTTGAACGTGTCGGGCAAAATGACATACTTGACGGCGTCGCGGCTGCAGTTCAGCACAAACTCGGACCCAGTCTTGTGCGGCGGAGCAATCACGTACATTATCGAGGGAAGCCAATAGCCGAGATCGATCAAAGCTAAGTATATACTTACAGTTAAATAATAAATACAACGAACTGTACTGTCAGTAGCAGTACTAGCCCTAAATGTGAATCGCTGATCCATCTCCGAAAACATAAACTACAACTACATGAAGCAATATGATATGAAATGCAGTATCGCGCACGCGCACCATGACCGACCAACGCGAGCAGAGACTCCTCGGCACTAAAAATCGGCGGAAGCTGCTCGCGGCGGTGGAGGACGAGCATAAAGCGAGGAGTAGTGAGAGTGGAACGAGATCGACATCAGGGTCGTTCCCAGCGAGGCTACAAACACCCGGTACGCGACGCTGCGGCGCGATCGGAGCATCTGAAACACCACCGCGAGGAGCTGCGGGTCGCGCACGTGGCGGTCGCACAAGACGTTGCCATCGAATTTCCCCACACCCTGATCATTATGCCCGCCACCCTCCTCTGTTTTCAACGACTCGCCCTCCTCCTCACGCTGCGGATCAGCTGGCCCCCGCGTTCCACTCTCACTACTCCTCGCTTCCTGCTCGTCCTCCACCGCCGCAAGCAGCTTCCTTGGCCCTAAAAATCGAGCAGAGACTCCAGGATGCCTAAAAATCGGCCGCGGAGTCTCTCTCTCTCTGCTCGCGATACACTGCAGGCTTGCTGAAGAAGCCTCGCTTCGCCTCGTCAAGCTGGTCGATATTAAATAAGGAAAAGCAAAAGGATAGTATATGATTATCCTCGGTATAATACTATAATCGATCCCTCTACATTCATCAGGAGCAGCACCTGGTCATCTCCTCGCTCAATCATTGCGTCCTGAATGTACATGGGCACGTCTTCTCCCGGGTGCTTGATCATGCCCTCCGACCCCTCGACCGGGATCCAGAGACGGTCGACCTTGGTGGCCACGACCCTCCCGTCCTCACCGGCGGCCCCGCAACACTTCTCCTCGAAGGCCTCCGGGGGGGCCGCTTTCACGTGCCACTCCGTGACCTCGTTCTTCATCGCAGTCCCGTTTTTCTGGTTCATCTTGCCAGGCAGAACCAGCGTCTGCAGCCACCGCATTACACGGCGATCGAAAAAACCATATTGATCCACTTCGTCTGTCCTATCATCGAGTATAGCTACACAACGAGACTGACATCACCAACTTCTGTACTACGAGAGAAAATACACCGAGCACGAGCAGATAGCATCGGATACTAACCGGCCGTCCGCGTGACCCGATGAAAGATATCTGTACCGATGGATACGAAAGCGAAACCACCCTCCCGCCGACAAGCAGAACTATTCTTATCAATCTAGGTACGCACTGCGATAGCGATACAAGTACAACGGCAGGAACTAACAGTAACACGTCGTGGACGAATAGGGTCTTATTACCCGTCCTCCCTTCTTAGCGGCAGGTCCACCCACCTGTGCACCATCCCTACGTCTCCGAACGCGTCGCGGACGTGTTTTGCGTCCTGGTCTGGTTGGAACCGTCCCCAGTGCCGTTCCCGCCACAGCGCCCGCTCCAGGCTGCAGCCATACCGCTTCATCTCCACGCTTTCACCCGGGGCACAGGTAGGAGCCGCGGGGCCAAGGTTGATCCTCTGGCTGTCGGTGACGATCATGTCCATGTTGGTGCTGCCCATGTAGATGCCACACATATTGGCATCCAGCACGATGCCGCTCGCGCCCTTGTCCGTCGGATCAAGAAACACGCCGCCGGGGATCAGGCTCCCGGATATGTTTTCGATGGGCCAGACCCCCTCTATGGTGGGGCCACAGCGATGGTAACGATGACTAAGAACCCTATACTTGTATATAATGAAATTTTGATGTGGGGGATCATCTTCAGCGAGAGGTCCCCTTTGCTTGTCCTGGGCAGAGGTTTGCCTATGCCTTTGCGAAAGGGGTAGAAACAGAGACGAGGCGGAGGCGGCTATCCTTGGTCGGGACATCGATCTGCAGCCTACAGTACAGGTACAGCTGACAATACCAATAGATCGGCACACTAGTACTACTCGGCCCTTCTTTTTTTTCTTGCCATCGCTGGTCCCGACAACCTACCGTCTGTGTTCAGCGCGAGGTGGACCGCCACCTCCGGGGAGCGGGTGAGGTGGACCAGATACTTGTACTTGCCGAAGTCTTGAGTTGCCCGGCTATACGCCTTCAGCAGTTCCGCCTCCGCGTGAAAGTGCATGCCCACGGCAAGGCCAGCAAGCGCAACCGCCAGGAGGACCCCGACAGCAAGGTAGACCTTCCAAAACCGGGCACAGTGCGGCGCTGTAGACCTAGGCGCGGGGGCAGTCGTGGCGGAAGTAGATGATGACCGCGGGGCGTCGAGAAGGGCTTCTACCTCGCCCTCGCCCTCGAGCGTGTCAGCCCCAGGCCCGACGGCGAGCAGCACGCGCGACGCCCGTTGGCCTGACATTCCGCTTGCTTTTTCTTGTTTGTACCTCGTCTAGCTGTGATCGAGTTCGAAATCGAAGTGATTCGATGCAGCCTGTAGCTGTAAAGTTGAGAAAATATAAGTTTTAGCTCCAGTCTCAGTCTCGAATGAGAAGTGTATGAATCCACCTAAAAGTGTGCGTCTGGTGCGAGGGCGAGTGAGTACGACTACATAGAAAAACTTGTAGTGACAGCGGCTAGCTTCTACTACATCAAAACGCAATCTGATTGAACCAAGGGTGGAGCACGAGGACGAGCAGGAGGAAATGCTTAAAGTATATCTGCGCTCATATTTGTGTATCGCTAGACGTAAAAAGCATTTTCATCCGGCGAAGAATCTATGAAGCACGGCGGACCTCAGGAGAGTCACCAAAGGCAAAGGACTCATTGGAGCGGGATGAGGAGGTGGACAACTACCAGTATAACACCGACATCAAATTCAAAGCGAGGGGGCACAGACGGCAACCGAGCCAGCGAGCCACATCTTCACCGAGTCAATCTACCCGCGAGAGTACACGAGAGGCACCAGTTACAATGCAATGGATGCAAGCATTGCTCGATTTTGGCGTGGCCTCCTCGGTAGCGGGCAAAAGCAAAACCCATCGCAGTATGGCGCAATGAAGCTACTACTGACCGAGAAACTGCAATTTCAGCAGGATATGCAAGGAAAGTAGAAAAAGTCGTGACCGCCGCTGGCGGCCGGAGAGCTGGCGACGTTGGGAAATTCAAATTATTATACCAGATTTTGAGATTGTTAATTTAGTAGAAGGCAGAGGCAGTCGAGGATTGCCGCTCTCATGTGTGGGTTCGACTTGAGACGAAGGAGGCTTCCCAAGAGTTCCTCGTCTCCGTCTCGTGTAAGTATAGTTTTTTATAAAACAGCACAGCTGATATGACGACTATGCGGCCCGGTTGCTAAGCCTCGCCATGCTTAACAATTACGGTGCGCATTGTGTCTCGACATCCAGACCGAAAACTTAAGACGCACCAGACGATCCTGGGACGAATGGCATGAAGCAGATGAATTAGTTTTACGCTAGATGCCTCCTGTACTCCTGCGGTACGGGTGGGAGAACACCGTGAGCCTCTCCTGCAGTGAGTTTGTTTTTATTTACGTCCCCGCCCCTAGTGGCTTATAAATATTCTGAACCACCGATAGCAAGCCCTACTCTTTTATGTTGTAAAAATAAAAAATGTAAAAAAGCCAACTTTTTCAATATGGCACTTTATGGCTCACCATGTTATGGTTAAGTAGATGAAATCCCCCCAATCTTTCGCTTTTTGTTTTTTGCTTTTCTCGCTATGTTGGCTAAAATTCCTCCAGCTTCTGGTACGCCGGCTCCCCCACGAGTTTTTTTCGTTCTTCTGCGATTTCTTTCGTCGCTTCCGCGGTTCGGTTCGCTGCAGACACGCTGCATTCTTCTCTCAGCGTTTCTTCGCTTTTCGGGAGGCCCAGCGGCCACAGCGTGCGCTGCGCGTAGCTCCCCTCTTTCAACTTCTTCCAGAAGTCGGCGGGTATGCCCGCGGCGTCGAACAGTTTCAGCAGGTACTTGGGCGAGTTCGGGAAATCTTGGCCCTGGGCGGCGAACACGTCCGTGACTTGCGCCTTGGTCACGCCCTCATCGTACAGGGAATGGTTGATGTGCATCCACGACGCCGTCTCGTGTGCCCACTCAAAGGCGAGCCGAAAGTGTGGCACGGGAGATCGCGTCTCATCTTCTGCAGCGTTCTTCGCGTTTGTTGATGTGTCGGAAGGGTCGTGGTAGGAGTTAAACCCGAGCGCGTAGGACTGTAAGGGAAACTGGTGGGAGAGGTGGATGGACAGGTAGCGCGCGTCGCCCTCGCCGCTCGGCCGCAACTTGCCCTTCCCCTCCAGCGGCCCGAACGCACTCGTGGTCTTCCGGATTTGTGCGTCCGTCCCCAAAATCAGCAGCTCCTGAAACTCCATCTTCCAGAGGCAGAGAAACTGGCTTTTCGGGGCGGCAGCAATGAAATAACTCTCGAACAAAGGGATCTTCCCGCCGGTCCTGAAGTGTATAAGTTTAAGATGAAAACACCAGCAATCATTTTATTTTGGCTCACGACTTGGATTCTACTTGATTGGGGGGAGCCTATAATATTTTCGGGTGCCGCGCCACAATGGGCGCGGCGGCCATTGGCAACAGCCGCTACACAAACACAATCAAGCATCACCATCTTCGGGCTAGGAACAATAAATTGCTGGCTTGCGCTTGTCATCTACAGATAAAGTCGGACGGATGAACAACTACAACGGGGGGTGCAACGCGGAAGCACGCTGGACCTATGGACCCGGACAACAGTAATCGATAAATTGATACGGGTCCTCCGTGCCGTCGTCTATCCGCAGCCCGAGCATCTCGCTTTTGGGCGAAAACCGGTCACCGCCCCCACTCCCCCTGGCCGCCGTCAGGATGCCTCCGCTGCCCGTCATGTCGACGTCGACCCTTTCGTCAGCTTCTGGCCTTAGATCACCCGTGGTCGGCGGTGCGATGCCCTTGCGAGATGCGATTGAAGGAGCATCGGTTGATGAAGCTATCTAAGGTAAGAAAGTTACGTAGCAAGAGGACAGCACATGTTCTTCCATAATTTGATGATATTAGAAGCCAAGATCATCCTGATGCATGCGCCATGGCCGAAAAGCAAAACTGCCCACTCAGCCTCCTCAAACAAAGAAATACGGCGCAGTACCTGATCTTCTCCCCCAACACCCGCGCCGCCAACGCCAGAATCGCCGCTAACTACTATATCCCCACTTCCCCGGAATCGGTCGGTGATAAAGGCGAGGGGGCTCTGGCTTTTCATCCCTTCCCCCGATCGGTATGTCGGGAGCAGCGTCGCGTCGAGGTACACCCCGCCGAACCGCTCCAGCAGGGCGAGGCGGACGAGATCACAAAACCTGGCGACTTTCGGGTCCGCGTACAGCGCGATGGAGTCCAGGTCTTTCTTCGCGACGTAGTTCTTCACGCTTTCCGCGTCCAGGAAGATGACGCGCCAGTGCGCGCGGTTGGGGTCTTGCGGTTGAGGAGTAGCCTCCGCGTGCAACCGCGCCGCGTGGAGCCAAGAGAGGTAGGCGCGGCGGACGATGCAGGGCGCAGAGCCGAGGCCCTGGCCCCAGAAAATCCACAAAATCGGCGTGATGCTGCCGTCGTCCGGCACATAAATCGAGTCCGCGGTTTCGAAACCCGCGTAAGGGGTCGCTTTCTGCTCCATCGTTTTATTTTCATCGATTGAGAGCTGTGGGCCCCCCTGCAGGAAAGACGGCCTCTTCATCATCGCAGAATCTAGCTGAAGCTCCGAAGATGAAGGACTGTTCCCACCGATTGATGGGACACTTCCGGTTGCTTCCATCGGCTTCAGCGGCCGCCCCGTTTTCGGGCTGAACTTTGCGACGCGGCGGAGCGTCCCGATTTTTCGCGTGTAGGTCGCCGGCAGGCAGCTGTCGCGATCCGTTACAGCAGGTTCCAAAAACTCAGTGCATGGGGTAGTGTTGGCTTCCGGTCAGAGACTTCCGATCAATTGAAGATGCGTGTCCGTCGATATTATACCGCCGACGGGGTATGACGCGATGAACACTAGCAGAGAACACTGGCAAGCTCGTTTCCTTGGACGGCTTCTCCTACCGCTTTTCGGCGGCCGGTGGCGGAATCTGGAAGGACGCCAAATTCTCAGACTCCGCGTCCTCGGGGTGGGGAGCGGAAACCAGTGTTGTAGAGGAACGCTGTGCGGCTA
>RXOD01004885.1:0-17455 GCA_005223375.1 Amoebophrya sp. AT5.2
TATGGAGGGGGAGAATAGAAAATCACCCTATTGAAACCTATCAAAAAGTAGTAAATATAGTAGTATTTTTCCAACTTTTTTCATTAGTTTTCAGGAGGTGAAATCCGGGCCCGAGCAAGCGCGGCGCAAACCTCGCTGGTGGAAAAACCTCGCTGGTGGAAGTTGTGGTTTGCCAGGAGAAGTCCAACTTCACATCCCATCCCTGACACGAATCGAAGCGCGCCCCCCGACATCGACTGCGCACTGGCACGACAGACTGGCGCTCCCCGACCTACTGTGGCATAGGGCCACGTAAGCACGGACAGGGAAGTTCACGACACGGGAGCGGGGATCTGAGATCAGGTACTTGATCATGTGCTGGCTGCTTCACATCTGATCCAGGTCCAACGGTGCCGCGGCACGTCCAAATTTTGCCACCTGATGTTGTGTTCACACTGCATCACTGTCTCTGACTGTTGACCGAATTCGGGGACGCACGTGCATCGTTCCGGATATTGATTATGCTGCCCGGCCACAGCCTGTTTGATTTCTCGGTAGGGTCGGTTCGGTTCTCTGCAGGCGGAAGCTTCAAAAGGTCGACATCGCACTTCCACTCTACACATTGTCTCGCATCACATTCCGGGCTGGTAGTCTCATGTTTGGTTCAACGTCGGGGGCGGTACAAGTCACTTTTTCTTGCGCTAGCCGCCGCAGCCTAGGTCAACAAGGTGCCTTTATTTTCGCCTTATCACTTCTTGAATTACTTTGCGATAGGTTAGTTGACTGCGACGGCCCTGCGCTTTTACTTCTACTTACTTTTACTATACATCACTGTGCACTATCAACAATTATACACGTACCACCCGCCGACGTGATTATACATTTTATGCTGCACGCATGAAGCGTGGCATGCATGGTGTCCGCTGAGACAAGCATCAGTGCAGACAAAGTCTTCCATCAACTAGTCTATCGCGTCCATTATGCGTAAGCTACAAT
This sequence comes from Amoebophrya sp. AT5.2, assembly GCA_005223375.1. Classification (NCBI taxonomy): domain Eukaryota; class Dinophyceae; order Syndiniales; family Amoebophryaceae; genus Amoebophrya; species Amoebophrya sp. AT5.2. Next base: position 976 of record RXOD01004885.1, read on the forward strand.
CCGAGCTATCAACAGCATATATAAATAGAAATTGACACTACCAATACCGGGCTGTTGCGAGTCATAGTGTCCCAGGTGTCTAACGCACCCCCACGAATGGATAGCTGCAGATGCCGACCTAAAATTTCGTCAAATGGTCGGGATGATTCAGCAGCCTGACTTTCTAAATCTAATCGCACTGCGTCACAAATGCCTGGATAGACGTATAGGGAATGGACACGGAAGAGATCCGAATGATGGGTAGCAAAACTGCGCACGCAACTGACTGTAACTAAATACGGTCCCACCCAACGATCAGGACGCAGGTCCGATCCGGAGGGCATCAGACATCAGATGATGAAGAGAAGTGCCATGCGCCAGGCGATCGCCAACCTTCCTATAGTCTCTAATGCACGTGGATACGCAGACGGAGTAAAAAATAAAATCGGGCGACTACTAAATGGACGACAGATTTTTTACTTCACTGATGTAAGTCCCCATAACGCGCACCTTGAATATGGCCTATAGTGAGGCGATCTTTTTGTTTACGCTGGTTGATACATTGTGTTGAGCTTTGGTGCTAGGAGACTCACATCCAGATGAAGCGTATTATACCAGCCGCCACACATCCCAGTAGGATGCGAGCACGTGTTGCAAGTTGATAGCTGAGGCTGTTTCTATACGTACTTCTACTCGCGCGGCTGTCACTAGGTACGACTACCGCGCCTCGACGTGCCCCAGTCCCCCCAACATGGAATTAGCATCACGTCGGGTAGCATCACGTCGGGTAGCCGTAGCTGGGGCTACAACGTGATCACTGCACACCGTAGTTGCAACCCAGCCGTAGATACCACTACGAGCGGGCGGCTCCTCCTCTCGTTCTAGTCCTACTGACAGCCACACAAACAGCCTATCTCCTACTCGGTCACAAATAAACTAGATGCGCGTAAGTGTGTGTGGGGAGCCACTCTCCAAAATTCTACGCTCGCTTCCTACTCTCGAACGAAGAAACTAAAGAGAAGCAATGAGTGCTGAAGCTGTGCAAGGCAGTGCGATGTCTTTGTCGTCCTCATAGGTGTGGGTGACACAAGCGTAGTACAGCGACGCGCCACCACAATCTACAAGGGCAGACAAAGCATCAGTGCCGCCCATAGTCTATTCTACCACATCCTACTGCATCAAAGTTCAGTGAGTTCGTGAGCCGACTTCACACGCACTCACACCCTACTCTCACTAAAAAATTTTACACCAGGTAGAGCAACAACTTACTTCCGCTTTCCACCCTTCGCGCCGGTCTTGCCCTTGGACTTGTTCTTGCCCGTGGTGGACTTCTTCACGCAGTTCTTGTACTTGTCCTTGGCCTTCTGCACCGCCTCCACGGTCACGCCCCCCTTCTTGCCCGCCTTGGGTTTGGCCTTCTCCTTGAAGATCTGCTTCTCCGCCTCCTTCTTGGCCTTCTTGGACAGGGGCTCATTCCCGCACCCCTTGGAGGAGTTGCGCTTGGAGGAGCCGGCGGAGGTACCCTTGGAGGACGTGAGCAGCTCGCCCTCCCCAAGCTCCTCCGCGGTCGTGTCGAGCTTGTCGATCCCCGAGATCTCGCCGAAGAGGTCGCCGGAGCTCGTGTTGCGGCCCTTCTTGCCACCTGTTGTAGGAGAAATGAGTATGGGTACGGACGCAGGGGCAGCCACGAGTCGAACCTCAAGTCGAAAGGAGAGGCGCGACCACTGGTACTTGTGCTTGTAGTTCAAGTTGTAGTGCAAATTCTAAAAAGAAAAGTTGCCGATCGTGATCTTGTTCTTGATGTTGAAGTTGATAAGCCTGCGCCTGAAAATGAAGATGAACATGCAGACGCAGATGCACACGTGAGCATGAATATGCAAACAAGCAATTTCATCGACCAGTGGGAAAGGGTACCGGAGCTCGTGAACAGCGCCTTGCTTTGGATGTGGTCGATGATGCGGTCGGTCTTCTTGCGGTTGTGCTCGAGCATCGAGGCGGCGTACCGGCCCGGCATCTGCGCGTCGAACTCCAGCTGCTGGAAGAACATGTCCTCATCCGGGTCCTCCGACGCGATGACGCCCCAGTACGCCAGGTTCTTGGACTCCAGCTCCTGCGCGTCCTTCTCCGAGGGGTGCTTCAGCTCCCCGCCGTTGAACACGGAGGTGCTGTGAGTGTGAACATACTCACCCCAGATGGCCGGGTAGAGCTCGGCGCGCCCGTACGTGACGCTCCCGTTCTTGAGCCGGTTGCTCACGGTGTTCTCCTCCAGGAAGCCGTCCTCGGCCTTCTTGAGGTCCTGCAGGATGTCCTCCTCGCCCTCCTGCAGCTCCTCGTCGGTGGCCTTCTCGCCCTGGTCCGCGAGGCACAGGCTCAACTTCTCCTCCACGCCGTCGAAGAAGCAGTCGAGCGGCGTATCGTTCTTGAACGCCATGGGGTACTTCGTGCGGACGCGGAAGGTGGACACGTGGCCGGCCGTCTGCCCCATCGGGACGCCCCCGCCCATCAACTTCGACGGGATGCACATGCTGAAGTCCTGTGAGCCGCATCAGGAAAAGACTCATATACCAAGGCAAAGCGAATCACTACCAAATAGAAGCAGCAGCAGATGCACACGCAGATGAAGTTGAAGAAGAAGACGCCAGGGCTTAGATGTGTAGGTGCAGAAACGGAAGCCCCAACTAGGTCTTCGTCTTTAAGACCTACATACTGTAGGAGCTGTGCATGGGACTAGGTAGGGCTGCCGAGGCTGGAGCACATGACATAATTTTAGATTTTGGAGCACATAGTGGAAGAAGACGCCGCCGAGGCTGGAGCGATACATAGATGCACACATACATGTACACGCAGAGCGAGAACGTGAACGGAGAACCAAAAATTAAAATTAAAGGTGAGTCGAACCATGACGATCGGAACGAGGAGCACGTCGTAGTTCTCAGCAGTGACCGGCACAGAGGACGCCTGCCAGCAGTGCCACAGCTGGTGGCCCTGGACACAGCGGAGCAGCCCCGGGTCCGTGGTCGTGCTCTCGAAGAACAGCGGCATCTTGATGGGGACCACGGAGCCCTTGATCAAGTTGCACTCCGTCTCGAACATCAGCTCCAGCGAGTCGTCGGTGTACTCGTAGAAGGAGCGGTCCACCTCCAGGCTCTCGACCTTCATCGTGAACTCGCGCTGCCCCATCTTCACCTTCGCGTACTTGGTCTCCTGCGCGATGCGGTTCTTGTCCTCCATCTCGGTGCGGAACTTCTTGTGGCGCTCCTCCATCTGCTCCACGGCCTTTGCGGAGGACTTGTTGTGCTCCTTCACCTCAGCCATGTGATACTTCACATCCTGCGGCCACTCGATGTCGTCGTCGTCCACGTCGCTGTCGGAGCTGAGCAGCTCAACGCTCTGGGCCGCGCACCGCTTCTTCTCGCGCTTCTGCACCCTGTCCTTCTCCTTCAAGTGGGTCTTCTTGGCCTTCTTCAAGGCCTTGCTCAGCTCCTTCGTGCGCTTGGCGTTCTCCTCGTTCAGCGTCTTCAGCTCCAGCTTCTGCGACTTGATCAGGCCGGCCAGGATGTCCTTCGCGGTCTTCTGCGCGTCCGACGCGACGTTCAGTCTGCTTCACGACGCCATTGACCACCATATCGTTGCTCAAGCGGGCGAGGACCTTGGAGTTCAGCTTGACCTTCAGCCGCGCGAGGGCGTCCTGCTGCTTCAGCTCGCACGCAGTCTTGACGCTGCTGGTGCCCGCCCAGTGCACATCGTCGACACCCATCGTGGTCGGGGTGCCGTACATCGCGGTGATGCAGTTGGCGCACCGTCCGAGCAGTTGCTGGCGCATCGACTGGTCAACCTGCTCCTGCCGGCTCAGGATGTACCAGAAATCGAACTCCAGCGGGATGTCGCGCGGATGGGTCGCGGTCGGCATCTATAAATGTAAATACATGCTCATGTTGTTGTCGGTGCAAGTGCGTGTGCATCTACATGCACAAGCGCATCGGCATCCGCCTCCACATATAAATGTTTCCATATCCCTAACCCTAGCCCTAGGAGTAGGAGCCTAGGACTAGGTCCTAGTCCTAGACTAGGAGTAGGACTAGGCGTAGTATGACAAGGACTAGAAGTAGGCCTGGGCGTGAGTGTAGAACAAGGGGCAGCATATGCTGTTCCTGGAGCTGATGTTGAGCCTGATCCTGAACCAACAGGAACAGCAAGTACGAGGAACAACAGTTGCGCGGCAACTAAATGGCACGGCTCCGGGAAGGGGAGCGAGTGCTTGTTGTTGTGAGAGAAACAATGATTAGGGAGGTCCTGGAGGTGTAGGCATCATTTTCATTGCAGCAGTAGTTGTTCTCATTTCCGTCTGGCAGTGATTCATGTCCATTACTGGTTCAAGCAACCGTGCGTAATCATTCTCATCACCATGATGTGCCACATCTTGGTGGGCCGCTCCGGGTGCTGCGTGTTCACCATCTGCAGTCGCGTGGAGGTTGGCTGCGACGTGATCAAGGCGCGCTTGTTCTCCGCGGTGAGGATGGCCAGCTTGATGAGGCCTGCGACCTGCTCCACGAAGTACACGAAGACCTGGCCGGAAGGCTTGAAACCGGTATCCGGCCAGTTCATCGCGATCAGGTGGAGGAGCTGGGACGCGTACTCGTACGTGACGCTCACGCGCGGCGCTCGCAGGCTCAGGATGCAGAACGCGCAGAGGAAGGCGTCGCGCAGCTCCTTGCTGTAGCTCTTCATCTGCAGGGGGTTGATCACCGTCTTGTGCTTGTTCGAGAACTTCGCGCAGTCCCCCTTCTGCCAGTATTCCTTGGCGACCAGTTTCCAGCAGGTCGAGAGGTTCCAGCCCTCCCTGTCCGCCTGGCAGATCAAATCCACCTCTGCCAGGTTGGTCATGTTGGGGCACTGGTTCTGTGATGGGTGGGCTGACGGAGAATTTATTTCTCGCTGGCACAACGAACTATGGAGGATGTGAGATACACTTCTACAAATGCAAACAAGTTCTGATGATCCGCTCGTCCACGTCCACGTCCAGGTTCAAAATTCTAAAAATCTGTAGCCGTTGGTGCTGCTGTAGGTTTAGGCATAGGGATAGGCATAGTGCGTCACTGTAGTAGTAGTCGTCCAAAATGCTTACCCTGATGTGTTCTTCGCGGGAGCAGTTCGCGCCGCCGTTCGCGTCGGCCTTCTTGAAGTTCGCTTGGGCCCTGTAGTATATGTGTATGAGATTGAAAATCAATAGCAGCAGGAGTTGGTGTTGGAATACTGATGTGAATATAAACCCTAACCGTGGCCGCCGAGGTCGGGGCGACAGCCTTAAGGTTAAGCCTGATGGGCGATGCCCAAGACCTAGCCTTGGGAGAACCAGAACTAGCAATAAATTCTTTTGTATCAGTCTCACTACGTGTCTGCCTGTCGGTGCCCAACCACAGCTACAATGGAGGAAAGCATTACAGCCGGAGTTCTTACGATTCGAGACGCAAAACGATTTGCCGTCCACATCGAGAAGACGCTCACCGTGACTAATACGACCACGGAGTCGCGAAAAAAGCGATCGCAAGGGAAAGCTAGTGGCAACGGAAGAGCTGCCGGGACTCAGAAAGCGGTATCGCCGGCGAAGAGCAAGCCCAAGGGCCAGGCCGTGCCTGGTCGAGGCCCTCGTGGGGTCAAAAGCCGGAAGGGAGTCAATGCCAAGCCCAAAGGTCGGAAGGCAGTAACTAAGCCTAACGCCAAGTCGAAGTCCTTGAACAAGTCGAAATCCACGGCGGCATGCAAAAGAGCCGCCGGCGTGCTTACCAAGGTCACCCGGACGCACCGACTAGGCGCTATTCGGGCGCGGCTGAAATGGACTATTGCGATGATTACTGGTAGGCGCGGAATGGACGTTCGCATGCTGAATTTGAATGATTTGTTAGTGGACGACAAGAAGCAAGCGACTCATGTCCGCATTGGGGACTCTAAGATCGCGGCCTACCGGAAGAAAAAGGCGCCAGCCACAACTAGCGCCCGCGGTAAATTAGTTTGGCTGAAGTGTAGCTGCGAGCCTGACACGCTCAAGTGGGTGAGGAGCGCACTTGAGTATTTGAAGGAGAGAGCGGCCAAGCCTAACGAGCAATGCTTCCCCTACAAAGCAAGTGACCCCACCCGCGGGTTCGAAGCTTACGCGAAAGTAATACGGAAAGCCCGCGCATCATTCAAAACGCTGGATAAGTTCTCCTGCAGGGCGGACCAGATTCGCAGTCATTCATCCCGCCGCAGTTTCGTGACGCACCTTCACAAAAAAGGGGTGCCGCTAGAATCTATTGCCGTCTACACTGGCCACAAGGACATTGAGACGCTGCGGCGCTACATCGAAACTGGTGCGGAGTACGCCTGCGAGTGTCACAAGGAGCTGAAATTCTAGAGCTAGTGATAGCAGTAGCACTAGCAGCTAAACGCTACCGGGGGTAGACGTCGAACTTGTCGATGTAGGTGGCGGACATGGCCTGGCGACCGGCGTTGCAGATCTGGATCATCTCGCGCCGCAACTCCCCGACGCCGAGTCCCTCCGTGTCGAAACTTTCGTTCAGGATCACGATCTGAGATGATGGAAAATAGTTGAGTCTGAACGTGAATCGGAACGCAGGCGACGTTAGTGTTGTGCTTGTAGTTGTGCGTCTGACTCTAGAACTAGAACTATAGGTCGTAGAAGACAAGGACAACTTGCAGCAGGGAATCATGCTGCTGCAGTTGGGCGGAAGACATGATGGGTCGCGCGCTTGTGCTATCGATCGGAAAGAAGCAAAAGTAACCCAAAAGTATGAGCACTGCGGCGGAGCGAAGACCTCCACTCACAATGATCACGGCTCTGGGCCAGCATCACAACACGCGTTGGCTACAGCGTGTGAATGATGCGACTTTTACTTCTTTGCGAGCGATAGAGCAAGAGCGAGCACATCCCTCCGGTGCAGGCGAAGCCCGCAACTGCAGCAGCATGACAATAGGTAGGCTGCTCATGTTTCTTGTTTTCGTGGTCATCTTCGGTTGGTACATGCACATCACAAAATTTGCGGACACTTCCATCGTCACTGCGTCTGTTGTTATACTCTTCATCATCACTTACTTCACACTTCACAACCACAAAGTGCTCGCACTCGAGCACGCTGTGCATTAGACAGAGCGCTGAGGCCGTTGACGTTGTTCCATAAGCTATTTCTTGTTGTCGCTAACGTAGTCGCACTTGTAGTTATCGTTCGTTGTCATTTGATCAATCAAAAGCGAATGAAGATGAAGTGCATTGAGGCACTGTAGACATTGCGCATAGTTCTACCGATAACACTATAGCAACAGGACTGCCACAGGCGCAGCTGCCCTGCACGAGTATCATACGGCGCAACAGGTGCTGGTAGTGCCGCATAGAGATACAGTTGTAGGCGGTGGTGTTTGTACATGTAGGGCACGGCGTCACATAATCTGACTGCATCACTGTAGCACGTCACGCTGCTGCTCCCCATCCCGACGAGCTACAGCCTACTCTTTGCTACGCCTAAAGTAAATGTCAGTCAGCAGAAGGAACAATATCGGACCTCCGCAGCGATCGCTGGATAGTTGACTTTGTTCCAAGTACCTACGCAAGCAGAGGCTTCCTCAGATCGTCGTGCGAATTAATGTCGCTCTTTAGATTTTTCTGCAGCTGAATGTGGCAACTAGATTAGAAGGCCACGACCATGCAGAAGGTGCCGCACGACATCACGACCATGACCTTTCTGATGAAGATGACCATCACTGCAAACAGTGGTGGGACGGTCTTCATCACAAACTTCATGAATCGCGCGAAGGCCACACGCACCCTCCAGAGCCACTCGCTTCGCATGTACACGATCATGTACTCGCGCATTAAGATCAGTTCGGTCTCCCGGCTGGAGTAGCCGCGCGAGAGCAGGAGCGACCTGCAGAGGAAGCGACCGGTCTCGCAGTCCAGCAGCTCGGAGCTAGATACAGACGGATAGTCATTCTCATGTACCGTGATCCGCAACGCGAGGAACTTGTCGCGGCCGTGGGACCTACAGTACTCCTTCGCCGCCTGGATGGTGTGGTTCCCGGACAGGATGGCGATGTTGTTGCCCTGGCGGACCCCGATGACGGCTGTGTAGGTGTAGGAGGGAGTAGATTTAGATTTTTGGCCACAAGCTACACATGCGTGCGGCAAATCCTGCTGCGTGTGCATATGGTGGAATTGCGTGTGTGATTGCGGTACCGGTGCCGGTAGGTGTATCACTAGAAGAAGCTCCACAACCTTGAAGATCTCAAAGTACGAGAAAGAGAATGAGACGAGCAAGCACTGACTATATTGAAGGCGGCGCTGGGCTGAATGGATGGACTCTGCGTGCTGTCCGACTGGCGAGTACGAGTGAAGTGCTAAAGATATACACTCGGTGGCGACCCAGGATCCGTCTTCCATCTTCTCGCCCAGCTCGTTGACACGTCCTCCGCTGCGCAGTTCGTTTTCACAATGCTGCACGCATTGGCCCAAGTCGTCGATGGAATGGCCATCAGGCGCGCGGTCTCAATCGTGTACTTCTCCATGATGTACGACATCGCCTGCGACTTGGTCAACACGCGGGACTGCGCGTACGCCTCGATGACCTCCATGTCGGTCAGGCCCAACAGGTTGGCCGCGTCGGCAACAGTCGTGTTGCCAGCGGAGGGGATCGCCGCGGCGTTCTCGTTCGCGGCGGAGGCGATCATGGCGGCGTTGGACACGTTGGCGCTGGAAGACGACATTTTGTGTCGAGCTTGGGATTTTTCTTTCACCGAAGTGGAAGAGGAAGCTGAGTCTCACACGGAGAGTAAGTTATCGCCCTAGAAGGTTGGGTAATGAGAATTTGATGAAAGCAGAAAGAAAAGACGTGCTTGTGTTTGGCAATGATCATGAATGAGCTATAGCCACGCACGGGTTTGTCGCGTGGGCGTGCGTGCGATGATATTGACATTGACACTGTGAGTCTACAAGTGCAAATGTAGAGCATGTTCAACAGGTAGTGCGTGTGTGACTAGCGGGGGTACAGGCTTTTGAGTGCGCTTGGGGAAGCACACTTTCTCTCATTTGGTCATCAACACAATTCGCGCGCGCTCGCAGCCAAGCTGGGCTTGTTGCGCGAATCCATAACACAGCGCGCATGTGTGTCACTGAGGTACTGCGACTGTCAAGTACCTACATAGGCGTCTCAGGCTCAGCGCGGTGGCATAGTACACTGCATACTACTAGTATTGCTCTGACTTACATTACTGTGGTGCGAATGGGTAAGGAGTGCGAGATAGTTACCGCAGGCATTCTCTGACGTACCCAACTATCAAACGGACCACGACCAATAGTAGACGAACGCCGAGCATCATACTTATGTTTGTGGCTGATCTACTCTTCGTTGCAGCTTCGGATGCCAAGTGCACCCCTCCGAAAGTCCGCCGGTCCTGGTTCCTCCAAATCCACGGACTTCGAGATCCTCGAAAAAAGTTGATGATTCCGTGAACTTTCATCAAATTTTCAAAAAATCAATGTTCATCAAATATTGACTTTTTGAAAATTTGATGAAAGTCCGCAGATTCCCTTGTTTTTTTCGAGAATCTCGAAATCTGGTCTCCGCGACTTGTTGGCTCCGGCTGCAGGCGAAGACGTCAACGTCCAGAGTCCTAGAACAAAACAAACGAAGTGCTCGTCAGACGAGCATGCGTCACGCACTTGTTCCACAACGAAACCAAACGCATGCTGCTGGGTCGCGGGCTACGTTCTTCTTCTGGCGATGGAGCTAGGCGTCGATGTTGTCGGGGCCGCCAGGTGCAGTCGGCAAGCACACACAGACGAACGGCAGACAGTCTCTGACTGCTTTCAGTGCGCTAGCACGTGCACTTCTAGACGAGGCACTTATACATCTACTTGTGTGCATATTCATATGTATACTTTATCGCTATCATTGCGCTTACTTGGTGCTGAAGCTTTTGTTAATGTTCTTACAACACATTCACAGTTGCAAAAATGGCAGTCAATTGATATAGCTTTAGCTGCCACTACCACTAGGCTGTTCGAGTTCGCGACTGCGTGGGACCGGGACAGATAACACTACTTACGCTTGCAGTTATTCTTAATCTTATTGCTACACCATTATACACTATATCTCATCTTCAAGTCGAGTTCGAATTTTTATTTTGTTCCTGTACTTACAACATATTACTTGTCACTAGCTTAAACTTTATACCCACTTAGCTTCACGCTCACTTACTCTTACTTCTTGTTCTTTAACTTACCAAAGACTTCATCTTCACTTGAACCAGAATCGCCAGCATACGGGTCCCATCGCTCCTTCCGCGCCACCAGAAACTTACGCAGCTCCTCTTTTGCGTTCTTCTCCTCCTCTTCAGTAATGTCCGGGTAGTGACAGTCGCGGATCACGCAGCACTCGCCAACCAGGAGCCGTCGGTAGATTTCAATTTCATCCATGGACGGGCGCTCTTTCTTCGCGTCGAACTTCACCGCCCTGCCGATCTTCTCATCTGTCGCGACCGTAAACCCGGCGCCCCGCTTTTTTGGCCGATACGCGGTTGGTACTCGTGCCTGCCACGTCCAAATCTGCGGGGAGAAGTAGATGTAACAGTCCTGCAGCTGCGGCGAGTGGTTCCTCTCCGGAGTGAGGAGATCGATGTCGAACGCCTTCCAGCATTTATCAGCTTCAAAAACTTCCCGCCCAGACCGTTTGTCCGGAGAGAGACCAGCTCGCTTGGAGGGGCTGGTGCTTCCGGTGCGCTTTTTGCTTTTGCGGATGCAGTCTTCGTACTTTACCTTTTTGCTTTCCCACTTCTTTGCGTCGACGAATAGCTGCAGCTGCTTTGATGTTGCGTGTGCGTACTTGTTCACCCGCACACTGTTGCTCACTTGTATCTCACAGGCACCTGGTCCGCCCTTCCCCCGGCATGCAGCATCCATTAGCACCGCGCTCAGCGACTTCTGCTGCCTCCCCCACACGACCTCGGCCTGGCCCGGGCAGTTTTCCTTATCAACGTCCTGTACAAGAACGCACGACACAGCAACCGCGAAACCAACGCCGCCAGTTCCAGTAGTCGGCGTCTTGGGAAAGAGCGCCATCCAGTGCTTGTATTTCTTATCCCGTGCGTTCTTTTGCCTGATCAACCCACCCAGCTTGAGACCGATATGCTGAAGATGCGCCGGCTTTCCAAAGTCCAGCTGGTTCGCTGCAACCAGAAATGGATTGGTTGTCTCATCCAACATGTGTCCTTCCTGCGGATCCGGCGGCGGCATCATGATGAAGCTTTTCACTTCGCCTTCGTATTGTGTTTCCTCCTCCAGGATTTGGCTCGCGCGCTCAAAAGCAGCGGAAGCGCAATGCTTCGCAGCACGGACCTCCGCACGAAGAAAACCGGAGGTAGAAGTAGCGGGCACCACTGTCCCAGCACTGTTGAATGATCCGCCAGATTGCTGCTCGTCCGGATCTGTTCCAAGCCCGTACAACTCCAACGCCGCTGGGCACGGACGCGAGTGTGTGACTGTTGCCGGTTGCTGCGTGTGCTGGGTACTTTGTTGCTGCGTGTCGCGCGAAGGCTGTTGGAGGCTCTCCAGGATCTCCATCTTCTTGTACCTGCCGTTCAGCGTCGCGCACGAACGTTTTGTACCGGCCATCCGATTCCGCCTTTTGCGTCTCGACTACCTGTTCGTACCTCTTGAAGTCCGTGCGATCGTGAGCCTTCATCAAGCACGTTCGGGTGCACACGCGCTTTGTCTCTGCCCGGTTGTGGGTATCTTGGCGGCAGGCTACCCCTGTGCTGTGAATCCCTTCAACCGGCTGACTCGTCGGCGCAGACGCTGGAAGAGAAGAAACGATCGCCATTCGAAATCTACCGGCAACCTGGCAGCCGTACACCGCGACCAAAAGCACTTCTCTCCAGAAGTTGGCCTTGATGAAAATTGAGAACTCATCAAGTTTCGTGCTGCACACCTGTCGAAGCGCACGTGCTACCTGCATTCTCCGCTCCTTGGTTTTGTGGAGGAAAAACCGAAGTAGCCACGGGAAGCAGCGGAACGGTAGATGTCGTCGATACAACGCAGCATGGGCGATGCATCGCAGCAGTGTTTGGTAGCGGTTCCACTCCGCATTTTTCTCCTGTTGCAAGACGGCGACGGATGCAGACATTGCATGTTCCCAAGTAGCCGTCTGAACTGCCAGCTTCTCGCATTCGTCGACGAAATCCGAGACGCAGATGCGAGAGAATGACAGCTCGGCGAAACGCTGCAAGCGTGCGCCGCCGTACTGTATGAGCTGCAACATGGGCGCGACGCAGTCCATCACTTGCCAGAACCCATCCATTGCGGCCACTGCTTTGGCACGAGTGTGATGCGCCCGGTTTTCGTCCGTCGGATTCTTATCGAACGGGTTCACGAGAAGCGCATGAATGATAGCATTCTTGTACTCGAGCACGCCAGCGACCGTTGGTTGGAAGCTGAGCCAACGGTGCTGAACCCATTGCGGAATGGGAAGGCTAAGCCAGTACGTTGCAGCGAACCACATCGAATGCATCGCAACCGGGAAACTGCCGACAGAGGTTCCGCTCGTCATGTCCGCCCAAATCATCCGAAGCAGAGCAACAACCAAGCCCACCACAATATGCAGCTGATGCAGCTGGCATATCATCCGCACTACCAGCACATCGAGGAGAAGATCAGGATTGCGAGCAGATGTTGTTGACAGCAGAAGGCGGCTTTTGTTTTCCTGGTCGAACTGGAGGTCGGCGTCATCTCGGCCCGCTCCCGGACTCGTCCCCTGATGGCGCCGCGGGCTCCGACTTCGTTCCCCATCGATTTTCTCGGAACCCAGGTCCGCGAATCCCTTCTGACCGCTCCGCTGCCGCTCGTGGTGGTGTTTCTTTTTCCGTGCGGATGAAGATTTCACGTCTACAAATGGGTTCGCGTGGTGGTGGTCGTACTTGCACTCGCAGCCGTTGATGTTGCCGCTCTTGGCTCCTACCGCGGCCTTCGGCACAAACCCGCCGCCGCGCGAACGGCTATGCGTGTGTTGAGTACCAACACGAACAACAAGCGGTGCTCCAGGTCCAGCTCCACCTCCACGACCACCTCCAGGTCCTGCACCTGCTTCTCCTCCTGGTCCTGCTCCACCTCCAGCTCGTCCTTCATCCGGCAGCTGCTGCGCGGGTGCACCACCAGAGGACTGCTGACGGAACCCGACTTCGTCGGCGCTGTTCGCCGACTGCGGCAAAAGATACATGGACGCCACAGTGGCATGATTTGCGTTCGAAGAAAACGATAGCCCGGACACAGCACCGGTGGCAGAAGAGGACGACGCTGGGACCCTGTTCGAACTTGCTTGCTTTTTGTTGCCGAAAGAAATCGAGCTTGACCGCGCGGCAGCTGACGGCGGCATGCCGCGTTCTTCCTCGAATTCGTTCTCCAGCTCCTCAGCTGCTTCCGGCTGCACATCGTCACGACCAACACCAAGGCCTTGGTGATCGCCAACGCCAAGTTGACCAAGCTCCTCGTAGTAGTCATAGTCGTCGCCCGCTGGGGCTGGGACTGGCAATCCTGTCACCGGGTCCAAGTCGACATCGTCCGCGCCTCCTGCCATTTCTCGTGGTTGGGGTCGCATGGGCTCGGGCGCGGCCGCTGGCATAGCTGCAGTTGTTCTCTTTGTTCGTCCGGTACCATTGGAGCGGACCGCAGAGCTTGCGTCTCCAGAGTGAGTCTGGTTGCGACGCACGTGGTTTACCTCGTCCGCAGTGGCCCGGATGTGGCTGTGCAATTCCTGAACTGATGAATGAGACCAGGCTTCGCGAAGCGTCCGGCCACGATCTTGCTCTGCGCGTGCGCCGAGGCGTGTGCTGGTACTACTTCCTCTTCCGACTGCGACTTCATTGATGCGTCCACCCGCTCGCGAATTGTGTTTCCGGTCATGTTCAGAGCCAGCACACAGATCCGCATCCCCGTCAGAGTCGACGGCCGCTAGACCGTCACGCGATCGAGCTGCTTCTCCATCGTCTGCCTGTCGCGAGGACGAAGTCTGCTCCAGCTCGCTTCTGCCGTTGCCTCCGCCGGGCGCGCCGGGAACCGCGCCGCCCGTGGACGTGGACGTGGTGGCTGACACAAGTCGAATTGGTAGCAAGGAATTCGGGTTCTTGGGGCGGGTGACCTCAGTAGCAAAAAGCCGGGCCATGATGGACATGGTTCCTTCGCAAGCTTTAGCAACTACCCAGCCGATCTGCCGCAGTCGCCGAATCCGAACCGCGCGAGACTTGCGGAGGAGGTACTTGAAGAATTTTTGTACGTCGGAACCGTCGTCGCTGATGACCCAGATGACCTGCGTTGCCGCCATGTCCTGCTGCATGGAATCTGCACTCGTGAAGTCAGAAATCGTGGAGCCTGGAAGTGGAGCTATTTTATCAAGGATCCTGTAGTAGTCCCGCATGACGTGCGTGAAGCCACCGGCGCTTGCGGTTCCGCACGGGTGCAGCGGCGTTGCAAGTGTCGTCTCAATCCAGCCGCCATTGGTTGGCTGCTGAATAGTTTTGAGCGATGCAGTCTCCACGTTCAGCAGTTTATCCCGGCGACAATCTGTTCCATCAGGAGAAGTTCGCCATGCTATCACCGGCGTATATCCCATGCGGCTTTGCATGGCGACCCGCTCTTCTGAAACAAGGTACAAGCGCTCCAGGTCCGTTAATTTGTTGAACTTCCAGTTCGGAACAATCTTGCTCTCGTCTGACGAAGTGAGTGCTGCAGCAATTGCTTCCTCAGCCTGTGCGTCTAGGTCTAGCGCGGAGCCGGGACGCGGACTCGATGATCGCGCAGCCGCAGCAGCAGTCGTTGTTCCACCTGCCTCGGGCTCGCGCTTGGTGTTCCTGTTGGCGTCCTGTTCCTTCTCTCGCGCAGGCGCGGCCTCAGACGGGTCGTCAAGCAGCCCACGACGACAGGGGCGACACTGTTGCTGGCGACCGAGACCCCCGCAGGAGATGCCGTGTGCTGTGGCGGTAGTTGCAGAAGGAATGCGGCCTGTTGTTGTGGCCGTGCGCGTGCCCGTGGCTGCAAGTTTACCTGAAAGTCGTAGCATAAAAAAATCAACGCGTGCAGCTAGAGCTACATGCACAAGCACAACAGATACTTTTGAACTAGCTGTAGGCGGGGCGTCCGACGCCGACGAGGACGTGCACGCGAGCGCATCTGCATTGGCATTCGGATTCGCATGGGCATGAGCCTTAGGCTTAGCGCAACGGCAATTGCAAACCCAATGGGCAACGGCATAGGAATCGGCATCGGCAATGCAAACACTAGCATAAGTGCCTGCTGCTGCTCCTGCTGCAGCTGCGCTTGCAGCTACTGCTCCTGCTATGACTGCTGGCGCACGACCAGGAACTGGCCCGGGCCCAGGCATCGAAGCCGACGAACTGCCCGATCCGGAATTTGATGCACGCGCAGCGACGGCGTTCTTCTTCTCATTCTTCTTGCCATCAGCATCACTATCAAGCTCATGCGTCAGCATCTGGACGCGATTGATTCCGCCTCCTCCTGGAGCTGCACTTGTCCGCCCCACGCCGCCGCCAGCCGCTGACGAGAAAAAACAATCGGGCGGCTGCTGCTGCTGCTGTAGTTGGTCATCCTGGCGCTCGACCTCTTCCCAGCTCACTTCCGTCACGAGCCGACCCACATCGCCACCGTCTTCATCTTGTGGATCCGGAATGAAGTGGCGTGATGGTTTTTTCATTGCAGCTTGGCAGGGCTCGTAAATATTTCCGTGCTCGCCACACTGGTACACCTCACTAGTCGGTGGAGGAAGCGAAAGTGAAAGAGGCGCAGGTGGATGTGGAAGCGCATGCGTCAGTGCAAGTGCGTCGGGGGGGACAGACGAACGCTGATCCGCAGGATTGTGGGCGTCTGGGTTTGACTTTGCCGGCTTCCCCAGCGAACTTGCAGCGGCGCCAGGCTCGGGGTAGGGTGTATCGACATATCCTCTCGCACCAACAGACGCCTCCGCGCCAGCGCCGGATGAGGACGACGCGGCCTGTAGATTGTTTGCTGCCCAGCGCCCCTGGGCCTGGGACTGGGTCTGCTCATGAAGCGACGGCGCCGGATGATGTTGCTCCAGCTTCTCGTTCTGGTTCTGCTTCTGCGGCGCACCGCGAGGACGAACAGAATGGAAACGACGACAACCAGGCTCAGGGTCGTACGCGACGATGCAGCTGGAGTTGGAGTTCTGGTCTTCAAGCGGAAGCACTGCGGCCAGCTGACTTTGATTCACCTCATCGGCCGGGGTGCGCATTGCGTTTCCGTGTTCCGGTCGATATTCTGCATCAGTCAGTGGCAGCATCGGAGGAACTGAAGCGCGGCACCGCGCGACCGGATGCGCAGCCGCAGACGCAGAGCTGAAGTCGCAATGAATTGGCGTAGAGCTAAAGTCCGGCGCAGCTCTGGATTGATGAAGTGAATGGAAATGGATGATAATGCAATTGCAGTTGCAGATAC
>RXOD01004886.1:0-17450 GCA_005223375.1 Amoebophrya sp. AT5.2
CGGCAGCTTCGGTCTCCGCAGCCGGCACTGTCTCCGCATCCGGAGTTTTTTGAATGTCGGCTGTCTCGACTTTTGCTGCGACGACGGTCTCTTTCGCCGCTTCTGTCCCGAGGATCTCGTCCGTAAATATTGGCAGGGCGTCGTAGTCGGTTAGCAGCTCAAGCCAGCGGGCTTCGAAGTCTTTTAGCGGAGCTTCTTCTGCGTCGTCCCCCGGTGCTGTCTCTTCAACATTCACGCTGACTTCCTCGGCCGCTGCTACTGCTTCCTCGGTAGCTACTCGCTCATCCATCCTCCCGTCCGCGAGCGCTTCCACGACGGGTTCCACCACTGCTGCCGCCGCCGCGGGTTCTGGTTCTGCAGCCTCCTCGTGCATTTCCATCTCTGCCGCCGCCACGTCTGCTACGGCTGTCTCGTCGTTAGCCGGCGCGGCTGCCTCGAGCGCTGCTTCCTCGTCATGTTTCTCAGGCTCGGCCTCGGCTTCTGCGATCGGCGCTGCGTCGTCCGCTGTCGGCGTTTTCTCCTCCATCGGCGGTTCCTCTTCTAGCTGGAACAGTCGCCGCACTGGATAGTACGCTGAGCGGGCGGCGGTGGGCCGTGCGAGCGGGACGGCGGAGTTGATCACTCCTTCCTCGTAGGGAAGGCGGGACTTCTGGAACGGCTCCGAAGAAGGCAGCTTACTCATCGAGCACGATCAGGCGCGTCGGTAGCTGCTGAATTTCCGGTGGTTTCCGGATGTAGAGCGTTTTGTTTACTTCAATTATGAACCGGTCGCGCGGCCAGATTTGTACTACTCTTCCGACTACGTGTTCCTTAGTAAGGCTGTCGTATCCGACTCTGCAACGTATTAGTATGGAGACCAGCTCGTCAAGCACGGGTCGCATCTAGCCGTGAAGATTTTGGCACGAGGAGAGTGTTAATAGTAGGGCAATGGCCAATGCCTGATTTAACGATCCGGGAAACAGAAGGATGGGCGAAACCACGACACGCGATCGAAGCACGAGGCCGAAGCCGTGACATATGACAATAGGAGACAGGCGATACATTTTTGTCTTTGTTTATTTCGATTCTATTTCGCTCTGCTTTCGCTCCCCCGCTTCCAATTCGACGCCCCGCCGGCTCCTTGTATGAAAGTTTATTGAATTTGTCCCTCGATGGTGACACTCTGTTTCGTAGTCTCGAGCTATTTCGAGGATCACGCCTTTCTAACTGTCGCTCTTGGCACGCTGCTATGGTTTTATTTTGGACATGATCCGGACCGCACCAACGGCGGTCCAATTGAAACCAGCACGTCACCACAGCATGGAATGGTTGTTTTCTGTTGCACGTTTCTCGCTGATCGGCGAGTCACGAAATGAAAAAGAGCCCAGCACGAACGACGGAAATCCCACGACCGACGGAAAGCCCACGATAGACGGAACACACACGCTACGAGACCGATTTTGGCGCCCCAAATAATACGCCTGCATAAGGATGAGTACTTCAACGACCACTCTTTTAGAAGCTTCAAAAAGTTTCGGGCGCGTTCTGGTAGTAAAGAAAATTCGTGCTCCTCTCCCCTGATATGAAGAGGAGCACATAAATAATGGTTGGACTTGGACAGGTGCCGCACTGCTCTACTACAACATGCCCTACATGCTCTACTGGTGTGTCCGCAGCACGCGGTCTCCGCGCGAAAATGAATGACCTCGCTCCGCGAAAAATCAACTGCTTTTCACATATAAAAAGTGTATAGCACCCGCCCGCCCGTCCTCCAACGATGAGTCATTTCGTCTGTATCACATTCATTGTCGCGATACGTAACTTATTTCGTTTTCGCCAGGAGCAAGCAGAAGTCGGCTGTAGTAACGGCAGAACGAAGAAATGTACTCTGCCTTCCCCACCAAATAGCCTTAACGTCTAAGGCTGAGGCCAGGCCGACTTGTACGTCGGGAGAGACAGATTTATCGTTAGGTGTACGGTTTTGCGAAAAATTATCTCGTCGATCGGATCCTCAGAATTGATTCGACCCGAGGAAAAGTCGACGTCTCCACCCCTCACATATATTTTTTGTCAATACCACAGCGTACAACCACAAAATAAGAATACATAGTAGAGCCACCGACGTGCTCAGAGCGGCAACTAAACTGAGAGCGAGATAATCCAAGAGGCGCACATTCGACAAAGGCAGACCGGGGAGCAAAACCGGGCGCTCCGGCTCCAAATCCTTGCCCCCGCACCTTCGGAGCCGGACCGCCCGGCTTAGCGAATCTTTGTCGCAGTACCACTCGCGGCTTTTTGCTCCCCTCCGATCATGATGATGATCATTTTTTCGCGGATTTTTGATCCCCCCTCCAGCTGGTAGGTACTTGTCCCCTGTAGTCTACACTGTGATGTTGAGGCTAGTATATGACACCAGCAGAGCGCGACTACGATTTTTGCTTCATCATAGATACACTAGTCTCGTACCCTACCTTCCCTCTCCTCGTCGGTGCCGAATTCTCACGAATCAGTTTTCTCGTCCGCCCAGTTAGTTTTCTATTTTTTGTCCGCGCAAACTACGAGTACGATCGCAGACACAGATCGATAATTAATAGCTGTTCGAAGTCGAACCAACCCTTGTAAGCGGTAAAAAAAATCTGCGAAAATCTGCTATGATAAGATTCAGTATCAGTGAGGTTCAAGGCGTTTTATGGATATTCATTCCCTGCGTCGGACTCCTATCGCGTCCCGCAATCGTCGGTTGCGGTAGAAGCCGACACTGTCCTTTGCCACAGGAGGTGAGGGTGACTGACGTCTGACGGCGTAAAGTAGCTAGAAGGCCTCAAAGGTCTAGTAGTGCTGCGCGATGTATCTATTCATTCTCAATCTCCATCTCGAGCTCGACTGAAAAAGGTACACATCAATGTCAATCGAAGATGCTTAGGCGAAATTATACAATCGGTCGATCTATATCATTCGGGGCGCGAAAGACTGAGTGTGGCTTGAAAAATCAGACTTTGTCTTCTCGTTAATCAGCGTTTTGTTCGGCTTTATTTCTGCACGCCTATAGATGCTTTTATGGGTCCCAAACATAGGAACGACGAACGAGAAGTTTCAACATCGATGATGCTGTAGTACTTTGTTTATTTAAGCTACTTATACTCCTTTCTTCTTTCTGCGTCTACAAGCGCTCTTCTTCGTCGGTCGGTGCCGGTGGCATCTTCCTCCTCTTCTCACCATCCCGAGCTTGCTTGGTTTCCACCGGTTGGGGCGGACAGCAGTGCCGCCAGGGCCTGCCCTAGGTCGCCGTCCGACATCGTGCTGCTCCCGCTGTTTCCACCAGACGTGATGGGGGCTGGACCACCACTCGAGCCCCAATTGCCCCAGTCCTGGGAGCCGCCACTCCCGCCCTGAATTTTGTCTTCAATTTCCGAGCCGAGCTGTAGAGAGCAAATTTTGGGAACGGTTTCGGGGGGGACACATTTCGAAAAGCGATTTCAACGTTGAATCACGAGAGCATTTTTTGATGGGGCCGTAGCCGAGAAAGTCGATCGATTCACGAGCGAGATTGAGATGCGCGGTGCGATGGTCGATGCGAGAGATGAACCGAAGAGATCTCCATGCAAAGATTGAATTCAGATCGATTCAGAAACGATGAGCCATTCTCTGCTACTAATGGTCGGACAAAATTATGCTTTTATTTTGTGCTGCTTCAGCTCCATCGGACGGAAAAGGGTGTTGTACCTGGTTGAAGACGCTGGTCCACCAATCTCCATCGTCCTGCGGCTTCCCGTAGGGTCCGGCGTCTTTTTTGCCTCCACTCTTCGCCGGTCCGTAGTACACTTCTGGTGTTGGGACCGCCCCCTTGTCATAGTGGCCGTACCTGAAATTGGTTGTACTGTTGATACGTAAATCACAATGTGTGAGGTCAACTGCCAATTCTTTTCGATCAGGCACAGAATCACTTTCCTCGGCGTACGCATCATGGTGCATCGGATCTGTGTGCGACCAGTCTTCCTCTGCCGAAGATGTTCACGTTCGTATTCGTATACAATATTCCGACTATCTATAATACTCAGCAGGAGTGACGAGGTTTGCTAACGCTGTAAACGGGGAAAGCACAAGACAAAATCGCTTCTATGGGCAGCTCTTCGGTACCCTCCTTTCTCAAAGGCTTTGTGTCCTCCGTATCCTCCTCCGTGGTAGCTGCTCGAGGATTTTCCTCCCCCGCTCATGCCCTTGCCGCCGCCCCCGCCCCACATTTGGTCCATGCCTTTACTTGGCGGGCTGCCCTTCATGGGCCCCTTGGGGCCGTTGGCGTCGAGTTTGGCGATCGCCTGGAACAAGTTCTGCGTCATGTCCGCTTTCAGCGCGACGATGTCGTCCATCTCGTTGCCGGTGATGACGACCGAGGCGGCCGACTGTGGGTCATCCTGGTTCACGCGGATGGCCATGTCGCGTTCCGCCGCGTACTGCCGGAACCGCCGAATGGCCTCCCCCTGCTTCCCAACCAGCAGACCCACGTACTTCTGGGGAACCTGTTTGCGTTTGCGATGGTGATGGCGGGGGGATCGGATGATCGGGCTGGACGAGACCGAGTTGTAGAGAGCTTAGGTAGTAGATTTGGATTTCTTATCGCATTTGGATTTGGCGTTGGCTATTTTTTTATTACTTGCGTTGGGGCCGATTCCGATGCCTTGCCGATTCGAAATCGAATTCGAAGTCTATACGCTATAGTGGCCTCAACCTATCAGCAGAACCAAAAGCCCTCTCGATGTGCAGCTGCAGCTGATGCTGGCGGCAATTTTTATATCTATCAGTACCTCGAACGTATCTGAGAGCGTGTGTTTCGAGGCGTCCACGAAAGCGATGCCCTTGCCACTGCCGCCCTTGATTCCGATACCGCCACCAACGAATCCGCCGCGAGGCACTTCGGTCCCTGGCGGTCCGCCCGCGCCAACAGCTGCTGGCGGTCCACCCTTACTCCGTGGTGTGTATCCCCAGGCACTTCCGCTGTCTGTTGGGGTTGGGGTGATGATATTGATACCAGAATTCCTCCTGCTTTTCAAAGCCGATGAACGATGGCCAAATTGGAATCGCTTGCAGGTGCAGCACGTGTACTAGAAGAGGCCAATTTCTACCTGATCGAAGAACATGGCACAGCAATGAAAATTGTGAATCATGAGAGAGTAATTTATTATACTGGTAGCCGAATTTCTGGCGCTTTTTTGTGCGCCGCCTGGCTTCTCGCACTCTTCCTCGAGGAACTCGAGTCCGGGCATCTTGTCCGGCTTGAAGGGCGCCGCCGGAACCAAACCCGCCTGCACGTTCTTCAGATACTCCTGGTAGCCCTCCGACGCTTGCCTCCCCGACACAACCATCTTCGAAATCACGTCCACCGTCTTGTCAACCTGTTCCGGTTTTTAAAGTAAAATTTAAAGCGTCGAGCATAGTGGCGAAGATTAAGATAAAAACAATCGCCTTCGCCCCTAATGTTGAATTCTATTTTTTATTAGCAGAAAACCAAAAAAAAAAGGACCTGCTCGAGCGTTCCGGCCACGTGGGCGACTGAAAATCCGTCGTTTGCCGTGTCTTGGATCACTTCAATTTGGGCCCCCGTGTGCTTCCTTATCTTCGCCAGCGTCACCCCGCTCGCGCCGATGATCATACCTGTGATTCGCGGAAAAAGAATAAGAAAGTGAAAGTAGACTCAATTCAATTAATTTCTTCAGTGCCGCGTCAAGACCAAGAGCCAATTCCTTCACCACCTAGCCACAACAGCATTCAAATTCCGACGAGAAACAGCAAAGTATCATGTTCAGTATACCGACGTATTTTTGTGGGATCTGGACTTCCTTTGAGGCGTTCAGCTTGCTCTCCTCCATGATGCGGTCGATTTCGCCCTTACACGCAATCACCGCATCCTCCACGTTGCCCCGCACGGTGCAAACACTGTAGCCCTTCTCCTTCGTGTCCTGGTTGATTGCGACTCCGCACCCATGCCGCGCCCTCAGCTCCGCGATAGTCGTACCTGTCGATGAAGAAAGATGGATCATTCGAATTTTTTTTCCGCGGTCGCTGAGCAAGGCCTGCTACGAACCAACTACCACCTAGCTACAACTCATCCATTGCCATCCAAAAAGTACCGAGTTTATTCATTTTGATTTCAACGCAACAGCAGAGGCAGAAGATGATCCAGCGAAGAATTTTTTGGGGTAGCGGTTTTCGTTTTTCTTCATGGCCGCGAGATGGACTATTTGTACTACATCATTTCTGACAGCAGACAGGATTTCCGTATTTCTATCGGATGGATGTTCTTCTTGCTTGAGTACCGTTATTTCCAATGATCCTGGGCACGCATCCCTGCGGCAGTGAAAAGATCTTGACCACCTGGCCGAGCGTCTGATCGTCGATCGAGTAGTCTTCCTCAGCGACTGCTGCCATCTTCGCGATGTTGAGGTGATCGTTTTCGATCCGATCCCGATCTTCCCAGATCCCGTCCTCGAGAATGGAGCCGCTCGTTCGATGGTGAAGAGAAGTTTCGATGGATTGCGACGGCGAAGAAGGAGATTTCGTTTGGGCCAATTCGTTGGTGGATCTAGCGAGAAGAAGATCTACTTGTTCTGATGAGTTCTGACGAACAGCGGGGTGTTCTCCTCACCAGCGACGAAGGAGACGATCCGCGCTATCCAGTAAGAACTCCCAGAGGACGAAGTGGACGAGCGTTCTTGTTTTACTACTTTCTTACTTCTTTCTGTCTGTCTCCAACTGTCGGCGATGCCTGTCCGCAGCCGCCGGCCTTCCGATCAACGAACCTGGTCCGATGTTGGTGGGGGTGCGGAAAACCGCAGAAAGTCGAGCAGCGAGTGGTCGAT
This sequence comes from Amoebophrya sp. AT5.2, assembly GCA_005223375.1. Lineage (NCBI taxonomy): Eukaryota > Dinophyceae > Syndiniales > Amoebophryaceae > Amoebophrya > Amoebophrya sp. AT5.2. The sequence continues at coordinate 6,834 of RXOD01004886.1, forward strand.
GGAACTCCACGACTGGTTCTCGTCGATTGCTGATCCGGATGCGGATCCGTTTCCGTGGTGAAGATCTAGCACGAAGGAGCTTGCTCAACACGATTGATTCCCCGATTGATCCGATAATCAGATCCAAGTGATCGCCGTGGTACTAGATCGCCGAGAGATCCTTCGATCTCCACGAGAAGATCAAAGGCTTGATGCTGGCTATGATCCGACGAGTCGATCGATGTTTTCCGAAGATCCTACCGATCAAATAGCAATGAGACCCTGCGATGCCTAGTAACAAACTGTGACAAAAAGCCTATACCGTCGTAGTTGTCCTGAAAGATCTTCGATTTTCCTAAGACTAGAGTGCGCGCGAAAGTGAGTTCGATCGAGTAAAGCAATGAGTTGTCGGCCGGTAGTGTTGACTGAGACGAGAGCTTCTTTTTGGTAGAGATAATTTTTCCGCGGTACCGTTTCCTTTACGACGTGAATAAATTAGCAGAACAAGTAGGTTAAACGCTCTGGTTTGAGAGAGAATCCCCAACTGTTGTTTTTTTTTTTGAATCAGAAGATGAGGATGGAGTAATTTCTAGGCAGTAAAATATATAACGATCCAGGGCAATAGATGATGAGTTGGTCGTTGATAAAAATACTGGTGAGCGGACAGCTTGGTCGTTGTAAAGGCTTTGAGGGTTCGGGTGTGAGGGTTGATTCCTGGCGAACGCCTTTAGCCTAAAACAGACAGCAGATGCAGACTCAGACATTCATCTTGTTCTTGCTATCTAGCAGGCGCAACCTATCAATCTAGTCTTGCTACACGGGCTCACCATACTCAGTAACTCTCGGCGCAGGTCTACGGGCAATACCGATCACTTTCACAGTCAACAAAGATCTCTTCAGATTTCGATTTCAAAAGATCTTGATGGGATCATGATTTTCCGATCTTCTTCTTCTTCATCACTGTGCAAAAGTTTGGTTTCGGCCAACCGATATATTTTTCAAGAAGTTACTCGTGTTCCCACAAGAGGCTTGACACCGACACCGCTACCACAAGGGCTGCGCTATGATGATTCACTGCTTGATTCTCTGATGAAAGAGACATCGATACTTTCATATCGACTACAAATTCACTTCTGCGCGTTGTGACAAATGACTCTATACCGCTGCGTTGATTCAGAGTTCTGCGAGACGATCTGTCATAAGATTGTCGTCGCACGGTCGCTTGGGTTAGGCTACTCGCACAGCTTGCTACCACCTCGTATCTTCGGAACACGGCGCGCGAAACAAGAAGAACCGTTGTGCCAACTACCCGCACAACCGGGCGTTGGAGCAGCACATCTCGATCTCGGCTACTGCTCCAGCGCCCGCAGCTTCGCGTCTTTCTCGCTGAGAAGTAGCTCCAACCGGTATTTTTCCCTTTCGGCGCCGCGCTCCGCGGCCTCGATTTCTGCCGCCAGGGCCGCTTCTTGACACCGCAGCATCTGCTCGCGGAACCGATGGAATTCCAGGTCCACCTCGGCCACGGCTTTCCTCCCCTCGTCGCGCTCCGCCTTCTGCCGAATCTCCGCCACCATCGCCCGGACCCTTTCGCCCCCTAAAGCCACGTCCTCCTGCACGCGGGACAGCTCCGTAAGCAATTCTTCCTCGTGGTCCCGATTTTTCCCGCCCCCCAATTTGTCTTTGATGTCTCTGGCCGCGGTTTTTTCGAGCAGTGTCTGGAGGCTCGCAGCCTCGGCGCGAAGCTTCAAAAGCTCGATCTGGTCAATCACGGGCATGCCGGAGGCGGTGCCGCCTGGCGGAGGCAGGAGATTCAAAAGGAAATAAAAGGAGCTGCTGATCCTCGAATCGGATTCGTTTGGATTTCCAGTAGCTGAGACTCTTCGTTCTCGTCCCGATCGGTTTGCTAGTGCAACTGTATGTTTCAAACTGCAAGAAGTGCGTTCCATACTTTGAATGTTTGCACGTATATTAAGTACCTTCCCCCTCTGTGACTCCCAGACCGCGGCCCTCTGTCTCTCTCTCTGGGAAAAACGAGCCCCCGCGGTCACCCGATGCTAAGCCTCCTCCTTTTTCGATCCTCTTGATCCGGTCTTGCAGCTGTCGCACCAGAACGTCTTGCCCCTGCACGAGTTCTTTCAACCGCTCGTACTCCTTCCCGCCCTTCCGGTACTCCGCGCGCACTCGTCCCTTCAGCTCCCCCAGCACCTCCGCCACGTGCGTGATCTGCGCGGGCGTGGACCGCGACGCGTGCAGGATTTGCTCCACCTTCTTCCACGAGTTCCACAGTGTCACCAGATTCTTCCGCGTCTGCTGGTACCGTGCGTCCGCACACTGCAGGATCAGGTACAAGTCATGCGGGTTGTTCGCGCCCGCAAAATACAAATCCACGTCCACCTCGGTCAGGTCCGGAAAAACCGTCTGCGCGACCTTTTTCTCTAGGCGGGAGTTGGTGTCGAGCAGGGATTTCTGGCTTTTTTCCAGCCTCCGTTTTTCGTCCTGCAAAGCGTCGAGAGAGATGCGGCCGTGGTTATGGGAAGACCAGCTGTAGCAAGTAGACGAGTGGTGAAGCGAAATTTTTGGGAGGGTCTTCGGAGCCCCCTTGGGTCGGCCTGGGGACAGATCCGCGCGCGAAACGAAAAAAAAGGCAGCGATCCACGGTCGGCAGGCCTGGCAAATCGGTACCTGCAGCCAAGAGCTGGCCATAGATCGCCACACTAGGTGGCGGCCGCGCCACCATTCCTCTGGTCCGCTGCTTGCGCCAGTTCCCACCCACCCTCCCGATGACTCATCTCTGCGCCGAGGACGCTGCCCCTAGTCCACATTGAGTGGGGCATCGCTGAAACCGCCCCAGAACGCTTCGCGCCGGGTAGACTTCAAAGCGCCTCGGTCAGCACCCGCCACCTTAGAGTAAGGCTCAGGTGTAGGTGACCCACTGCCTAGTACTTACCAGCTACCATCTGGTCCCCTCATAGTGGTGCAGCTTGAGTACAATCTGCTCGATGTCGTCGCGCTTTTTCGAGTTACGCTGTTCCAACTGCCGGTACAAATCGCGGACGCGCGGCGTCTTGCGAATCCGACGCAGGGAGGAAACCTTGGGGTATATATTGTTCGATGTTTTTGCAATCACCCGTTTGAGTTGCAAAGCAAACTCCTGTGGTAGCGTGGAGCTGTGACAATGTCCGAACTACATAGTGGTACGGACAGCGTGGTCGTCAGCGACACAAATTACCACGTCCTAAACAAACAAGTGTTATCACACAGAAGTCTGATTGATCTAGATTACCGGTATCGTGAACGGCAGTGCGGCTTTGGCGAGCTCTTGGTTGTGCAAAGTTTTCGCGGCCATCCCCGGCAAGCGCAGCTCCACGCGGTTTCGCAGGACGTCTTCACCGAATGCGTCAACGACATCGACGCCGACCCTCCGACCCCGCCCCACCTCTTCCTCTGCTGGGTGGTTTGCGGTCTCCTGGGTGAGAAATGTCGGCTCGCAAGCAGTTCTTGCAGGCTCCTGCAGTTGTTCATCACGTTCAGACGCGTGGAACAAATCGCCAAACTCCCGCGCATGGAGTGCGCGCACGAAGTCCTCGTGCCGCCTCTCGACGAAGTAAGTCAGCACGCGTGCACTTTTCACCGGGTACAGGTGGACAGAAAAGCTCTGCACACGCCTAGGACACGTGAACGTCTTGCGCCAAGACGCTGTGTCATTTGCACCGCTCAGCAAATTCACGTTCCACGAAAACGCAATCGCGCGCCCCCGGTCGTAGCCGCGGGCGAAGTCCAACCACCGGCTGTGGTTACGGTCGATGTCCTGCGTCAGCTCTTCTTGTTCCACCTGGGCAGAAGTTCTTGCAGTGTCGTCGACGACGTCCTGCAAGCCGCTCGTCGCGCTCGGTACCAGAACGATTTCCAGCTGGAGGAGGCTCGAATAGGGATCGCTCGCCGGGCTACTCGTCCCAGCCCCGCCCTTCGCTTGTTCCGCGAATTGCTCCTCCCGCGGAATGTATACGACGCGTGGCCGAAACTCGGGAAGCAGCGTTGGTCGCCGGTACTGCGCTGCACGTTCCACTTCCAGCGCCGTCGCGCCCGCGCGCCCCGACGCTGTTCCGCACAGCTCTTCTGGCGCCACCCGGTCATGCGCGTCCTCTCCCGCACGAGAAAGTGGAGCTGCACCGCCGCCGAAATCTTGACTGCAGACGAAAATCTCCTCCCCGGCATTTTCAAAGTCTTCTGCTGGGTTGATGTTAGAGGTCCCCCGGCGGACGACGAGCAAGACGGTGTAACAGTCGGGCGCAGCGAGCCGCACCTGCTCAATCTCAAGCGCGAGCAACATTCGGCGACTTCCTCAACAGGCGAAAACATCGTGGGGCGCAGTCGTGGAGGAACATGCTATCCCGCAAGCGACGGCTTTCAAACTGGAGCCGTCGTGGTCGTTAGCACTAACTCAGTAGGTAGCTCAACAAGCTCGTCCTTGATTCGACCGCACACTAATGTTCTGAGAGGCCACGAGGCCTGCTCGAGGGCCCTCGTGTTTTTACAACAATTTTGCGACTCCTCGGTTTGCTGCACTCCGAATCGAGTCGTAGTTGACGCATGAATGCACGCCGAGACTACTCCTTAGTTACCGGCGCTCACAGTTTCCATCGCTCCCGGGAGATGATCGGAAAAAACTGAACACAACGAAGAGCTTCTGCCAGGTAGCCGGGATTTATCATTATACCTAGCTGGAAAATAAACTTTGAAGCAGTTAGCGCGTCAAGCCTATCGAATCAACCAAAAATGAGTAGATTTGTAACGTGGAGAAGGATATGTTCAACAAAATACGTACAGCCGATGGTGATGTTGACAAGCAAAACTCGCTTTCTACGTCTTGTTGAAGCGGCGCCATGTCATGTCAGTGCTTCTATGTTGGGACAAGGATATAATGCATGATGATTACATACGACAAGGTTTGCGTACAAATTTTACAGGTGTCAAGCGTGCATGAATGTGTGTGAGTGTCAGCTCATGCGCAGAAACAAAAACTAAGACTCTAGAAATGTGATTGTGATTGCGAAAGATTCTCAGGTAAACTCATAGATGTCAACATACTTACACGTCAAGGACCTGCCGCTCGTCTTGCAGGCAAGTACATCGGGGTTCTTTTCTTCCTGCCGAGTCGTGGGCCTCAACGATCAGCTCTAGCTCCGAAAAAGCTTCGCTATTTGTTTCGATGGATGCAGTCCCTCGCATTCATAAGTAGCTCAATAAACACCTCCTTGACAAAAAATCGTGGACCGCCTCAAAGTTCTTCGTGCGACAGCTGCGGCTGAAGATGAGCCTAAAGCTTCTAGCTCTAGGTCCAGCTCTGCTGACCGCATACTCCGCCTTCTCATCGGCCGCCGCCCGCGCACAGCTTTCGGTAGAGGGCGTGCACGAAGCCCGTGTAGCTCTCTTGCGTCCGCGTTTCGTCCTCCACCAGGAAGTGGGTTTTCAGCCCGAAGGCATCCCGGCGGAACAGGTCCTTGCGGTCGTGCACGAACACGATTTCGCAGCAGTAGAAATTCATCTCGCCGCGCACCTCCGCCAAGAAATCCGCGATCGCCTTCGCCAGTGTGCGCACCCGCTGCAGCTCGAGCACGGACAGCAGCTTCTCCTTGCGCCGGACGAAGTGGTGCCGCATTTCGTGTTTTCTTCGGGCGCTGGGCTGGATAAACAGCGTGTCCAGTCGCTGGGGCCGCTCCTCCTCGCTCTCCGCAGCCTCCTGCCCATGCGCCGCTGTATTCGTTGGCGTTGTCGTCCGCACCTCCTCTGCTGTCGTTGTCGATGTCGTCCTCCCAGCCGGACTCTCATACGCGCCGGAGGTCGAGGTTCGACGACTCCGGCCCCGGCTAGCGGACGAGCAAGACCGTTCGGCTTGAGTTTGCGCGTGCTGCTGGCCGCTGCCGTGCTCCGCCCTTTTTTCAGCGGCCTGATACGAAGATCCAGTGCGGCCCGTACACTGGTCCAGCGGAGACCCCTTGCCCGGGTGGGCACCAACGGCCCCGAAGTCCTTGTGCACGAAGCGCCCGTTGGATTCGTCGATGTCGCCGCGATCGTAGGTCACGCTACTGCACCATGCGCTGTCCGACGGAGACGCTGGCGGCTCCTGCTGCGTTTGGCTTTTCCTATTATTCCCCCCACCACTTCCAACTCCTTTTCCGGCGCCACCTCCTCCTGCAGCTGGGCGCCCAGTTTGATAAACGGCACTGGAACTACCCGCGTTTCCCGAACTCTGGTGGCCGGTCGCTTTCCGGAAGCACAGGTACCGGCGCATGATTTCGTCCAGGGAGTTTAGCGGCGGCTGCTCGTCCTCCTCTTCCGCGCTGCGGGACACCAGGCTCTCATCGTCCACGTCGTCATTAAAATTGTCCTCCTCGTGTACTTGTTCCTCGTCGACGTTTTTATCATTATTTCCAAAAAACATTGTTGCTGATGCACCAGCAGCTCCACCGCCAACGGCCGTTCCACTTCCTTTTCCATTTCCAAACGCTTTTTGGTTGGCGGTGAGAAAGGACTCTTCGATCAAAATGTACATCCGCTGGCCGTCGAAGAGCACCAGAATCGGTTCCGCGTTGTTCACGACGAGCTTCCGCCACGAGAGCGGCACTGCCCCCTGCTCGGGCGAGAAACAGCGCGGGTACAAAAAGTAACAGGTTTCCGCGATGCTCATTCTGCTGCGTACGCACAAATTCTGCACCGATATGGCGGGACCAGGTGGTAAGGGAAATCTTTGGGGGGCTCTCTGGGGTCCTTTTCGGTCAGCAGTTGGAGGAAAGCCGCCTTTTCGGGGTCGGTAGGCTTGGCACTCCTGCACCCTATAGCCGTCAACCATATCACCACCCTAACCCTAAGCGCCCTCTTTTGCCCTGCTTTCAGGACTATCACCACTGTGGTCAGTTGTAGCTTCCCGCTTCCCCCTCCCTCTACCTCCCGACGTTCTTTCATCTCCCTACCCCCACAATGTGGCATCTCTGAAACCGCCCGGGTGTTTCACACCCGGGCGTTTCCGGGCGCCTTGACCGACACTCGCCACCTAGGGCAACCCGCCACCCAAGGGGACCCATTACAAAGCACTTACCAGTTTTGGCCACTTACCATCGCTGGTCTCGCTTCATAACCGAGTGGAGCCGCTTCTTTGCGCACAGCGTGAGCAGGGGCAGGTGCCGCAGGTTGTTGGGGAGGTACACGTGACGGGGCCGAAACCGCAGGTCCGCCTCCATAAGGCTGAAGTACGTCTGCACCCAGCCCCGACACTGTTCCGCCAGTGTTTCGGCGGTGGGCTCGCAGATGCGCCCCGATGAGAGGGCGGTCGACGTAGCCGCGGCTGCTGCGGACGAGGTTGCGGCTGATCTGTTACTGTTTCTGGTCCCAGTCGTCCCAGCTGCAGCTGCGCTACAACCATACAACGCGCTCGAGGACATCATCAGCGAGCCCGCCACGGCCGCGGCGCTCCCCGAGAGGACGTCGGACGACGCCGCGGAAGTAGCGGCCTGGTGGCACAGCCGCGTGTGGTACTGCAGCCGCCGCAGGTCCACCGCGCTGCTGCGCCCCCCCGCCTCTACGTTCCACCCGCTCGCGCTCACCAGTTGCTGCAGCTCCCTCCCGACGGGAACTCCCTCCAACGACGCGCCCGCGCCAGCACAGGAACTGCCGCTGGCGCCCCCCAGCGCGACGCCGGCCGCGAACGCCCGCTCCGCGAGGAGCTCCTCCGGCGCCCGGAACAGCGGCGACAGGGGCTTCTTCTTCTCGCCAGAATCCACCGTTTTCAGCATCACGTTCATCAACGGCCACAGGTTAGCCCGCTCGTAGAGGCTCCGGACGCCCGTCGCGCACTGCAGCGCCGTGGAGCAGACGCGCAACCGGCGCCGCCCCGTCCAGTTGTCCCGATACAAAATCACGCACTGGAGCTGGCAGTACTTGTTCAGGTTGATCGGCTTGGAGCTAGACGCAGAGCCGCCTTGGGGGCCTTGCTCTCCCATGCTCTCCCCTGGGCAGCTGGTGCGCTGGTGGCCAGGAGTGACCACAACCTCGCCGCCGTTGAGGAAGTACCTTTGTTTTGCAGTGTGTGCAGTGTTCAACGCGTTTGAAAAAAATGTTCGTGTAAGTAAATCTCATGCGGTGAAGCTGAAGATCACATCCTCGCGCGGTACTAGTGGTCCAATTCTACAGCTCCTGCGCTAGAATACTGCTCCTTCACCAAATTACTTCTACCTCTGTTCTGCCCGCTGCTGCGAGTTTTCGTGCTGTTTTATTGTCTTTCCCGGCGAGCGCGGATTGTCTTTCCACCCGGGCGAAGCTTTCCTTGCTCGCGTTTTTTCCCCGATGTTCCTGCCCGTTGGCGCGACGCGGAAGCCGAAGGTGCAGCTGGGTCCCACCTTCCCCACTTCGAATGCGTCGCGATCCGCTTTCACGTCGTGGCAGACGCTCTCCTCCAGGTCGTAGTTGTCGCTGCAGCGCATCTTCACCACGGCGCGCGAAAAGCCAAACCGCCACTCGTAAAAAAATTCCGCCAGGGCGTACTTCAAGGTGAGCCCAACATGCATCGCCCGACGGCATAGCTTCTGCCGGTAGTGGAGGTTATGACTCCAGCTAGTGGTGCTGGAGGTGGAGCGTGGAGGACCTGTGGAAAGCGGGAGCCGCCTCCTGTCGGTGCTTGCGGCCCGCGCTGCCGAAGTACTATGGGGTTGGGGGGGAAAGTGGGCTAGATCACCAGACCTGTGCAAATTTTTCCGTCCATCGGACATCCAAACAACATACACGGATAGCGATATAATTATGCCCTTGTCCCTCAGCACCAACTGTAGTCAGATGATAAAAAATTTACCTGCGGCTGTAGCTGGCCAGTGTGTGTGGCAGCTCGATCTGGTTTCGGCAGAAGCCGGGTTGGCGGTCGAGCCTCTCCCCGTTCTCGATCCAATTCGGGTCCATGAGGATCGAGTTCCGGCAGAACGCGTACCGGTTCCCGTCGGAAAGGAACGCCTCTTCAGGATCCACTTCGAACATGCCTGGTGAGCAAGAGGACCCCTGGTTCGCTCTCAACTGTGATGCGGGCGCGGCGGATGTTGCATCTTCAAGCTGCACGACCCCTTCTATCTCCCTGGTCGGAGTAGAAGTCGGACCGCGGCCCTGCGCGATGCTACGCCGCTTGCGCGGGGAGTTGCTACAGTTCTTTCCGGCCGTCGTCCGCCCTCTACGAGAGGCGTTTCTCTTTTCTGGCGAGAGCGAAACGTCCAAAAGCTTGGGCTGCAGAATGGGCATCTTGTCACCCGTTATGCGGCCCAGCGACCGAAGCTCGTCCTCCGTCTCGCAGGGAAAGTGGTTGTAGTCGGGCTCCGCGAAAAAACGGCCCCCCGACTCCTCAACCAGCTCGCGTAGCGGACCCTCCAACGCCACGTCGTCGGGATCCCAGACGAGAGGACCTGTTGGTCGACAATTCGTCCTCGATTCTAGCGAAGCAAGAAAATCAAATGAAAAAGTCTACCGTCTCCCGCTGTTTCCGGCCTTCCCAGCGCCGAGCTGGTGCTGAGGTCGCAGACGTCCAGGGAGACCATGTTGTCGCCGAGGAACTTCTGTTTCAGCTTCTTCAGTGAAGTCCGCACCGACTCCGGACGGTCCTCCTCGTCGACCAGTGTGTCCGCCACGACTCTGTTGTTCAGCCACAGCACCGGTCCGCCGCCCGTTTCCCCCACCACGTCGGCCGCGGCATATAACACACTCAGTGACCTCAACGGCCCCTCGTGTCGTGGTCTCGGGGGGACCTGTCGAAGGGGTTTGTTGAGGGAATGTTGCGCTCCTGCGGTGCCTGACGTGCCGCCCCTGTGGTTGATCGTCGCGGCGTCTGTGTCTGACCGAAACGAAGAGCGCCTCCCAACGCCTGGGGCGCAATGGAGTTCGGCCGTGCCCTCGTGTCTTGGTTGGCCGAAAAAAACATCAACTCGGGGCTGTTCGTCACCTCCGCCGTGGTGGAGAATGTTGTCTCCCGAAGATGCCCTCTCGCAAGACGTGATGGCGCTTGGTGGAACGAGGGCGACCACGTCGTGGTGCTGCTTTTGCGGTATTCCGGGAGGAACCAAGGAAGCGGGCGGTCCAAAGCCGATTTGCGTGTCGACATGATCCGGGCGACAGGTTGGCTCCGATTCCGATACTTGATGGTGCCACGCATTCCGATACAGCTCTCGCACCCGCCGCGGTTCTTTCGGAGGACTCGCTATACCTTCACGGTCCGAGGAGGTCGTGACAGTTCCCGGGAACGCGAACGGCGCGAACCTTTCCGCTCTACTCAGCCCCCTGCCCGCGCCCTCCTCTTCCCCCGGCAGCAGTACTGGCTCGTAAATTTCGCTCTGGTCTCCGTCCAGTATCGGCGAGGATGCGGCGTGCGGCCGTAGATCAACTTCAAATGCTCCCTCGCTACTACTCCCGACGTCATCTTCGTCGTCCGCCGCTCCGAACAGCGTCGCGAGCGTCTTGCTGTCTGCTAGCAGGTTCCGCAGTTCCCTGGCGGTGAAGCACAGTTTCTCCCGAACCGCTCCCGGGCACGGAGAAAACGCGTCCGTCGCTCCGCACACGCTCACGCCCACCGCGCTCGGACCCGGACAACTCGAGGCTTCTGTCCCCGCGGCC
>RXOD01004887.1:0-17448 GCA_005223375.1 Amoebophrya sp. AT5.2
GTGCTCGTGGCGAGGACGGTCCTCGGCACGAACACGAGTGGAGGCGACTCCATGCCCAGCAGGGGACTACTAGGCAGTCCTCCCAGTGGTCATCTACTAGCCGCAGCGACTGGCGAGGGCGACCCGGCGTCCCTCGTTGTACACGAACAGAACCGGAGCCCAACCTTTGGGAAATTGGAGCTCCTCCGGTATGAGGATGAGCGCGCTGCAGCTGTTGAAGAATTGGACGGAGATCTCAACGTGTCCAGATCCGATCTGGCGCCGGAGTCGTCGACGCCGATGGGCGGAGGCGGGGGGGAAGATCCGCACAGCGTCAACGCGTCGACGTTTTCCTTCGTGCAACACGACGACTTAGTGTTAGAGCGTGATGTTGATGCTGACCACGGTGTGGAAGACGTCGTAGACGACCCCCGGAAGCCGGTTTCATGCAACAGTGCCGATCGCTTGTTTGCCGCTGCAAGAATACCGGAGTCTGCCTTGCCGAAAAATGCAGCTCTTGCGGGAGGTGACTTGAGTGCGCGGAGCTGCCCCGAGGAGCAGGAGCAGGACGAGGACCACACGGCAATAAACTTGTTTCCATGGCTAAGCACCGGAAAGGGTCCCTTTCTGTACCACAACGCGAGCGGGGAAGCAGCAGTGGATGAAGCCCGCGATATTACCAAAGCGGAGCGCGTTCGCGTAGATCGAGAGGTTCGAGATCGAGTGGACGAGGAACGGTTACTGTCGCCGATGTCGCCTTTCGACCCGTATGAGCGGTCTTCTGACGACGACGAAACCGAGGAGCAGGCATCAGGCCTGCACCCGTGCCGGCTGTCGGGGCTCTGCGACCAGAGTACAACTTCCGCTGCCGGCGCGCACGCAGGTCTTCGAGGTGCCTCTGGAGGAGGTGTCGCCGGGGGGCTTACCAGTCCGCAGAAATCCGATGCCGACACGTCGACAGCGAGCTACGTCTTCGGATCCATCTTGCAAGAAGACTCGCCGGAACGTGCGCCGCAGGACCTCGAAGAGGGGCACAGAAGCGCAAGAACAAACAGCGGCGAAGCCGATCATGGGGAATATGACCACGGTCGCGGTCGCCCGGCGGTCGCTAGCTGCAGTGCCTTTCCTTTACCTCCCTTTGCCGCGGTGGAGAAAGCTCAAGCTGCAATGCAAGACTCGGAGGACCGTGAACCGGCATCGTCGGTTTTTCCGCTGCACAAGATCGAGGAAGATCAATATCAAGAGGACGAGCAAGAAACTACGGCCTCAACCTCCGCGGCGGGGACGAGTGGCACTTTGTGCTGTTTGTCCAACGTCGAGCTAGTTCATGGTCGTGGTGCTGCTGTCGGTGTGCCTGGTGATCCTGAAGCTAGCCGACCTGTTGCAGATGTTGGGCCTTCAGCTGCGTGTGGTGCCAGCTTTGCGTTTGCGACGCCTGCCAGTACTAGTAGTAGCAGTAGCTGCACCACCAGCGTAGTACCGAAGCTGGACCTGCCGCGAAAGCCGGCTTCGGCGTCCGAGGATTGCTTTTTCACTCGCAACCGCGATCATTTTGATACAACGACCACGACGTCCGAGCATGCTGTCAATACAACTTCCGATCCCGCGCACTCCCTTCGTTGCAGCATCGACTCAACAGTGAGCCACACCACGCCGACGCTGCCGCGGTCCCCGGTGGCCGGTCGGAAGCAAGGTGGCGGGACCTCCTCTGCGGCAGTGGATTGGCAGCGGTCCTCGCTCCTGACGGCGTCGTCGCTGTTTGCGTCTCCCGACACGTTGGAGGACATCAGCGTTAGCGTCGACCTCGGCGACAGGAGGAGAAGTCGAGAACACCAAGAACACTTCGCAACAGCAGGAACCACAGGAGGCGGGGGCCGCATATCCCTGCAAGACTTCGCGTCGTCCCGAGCCGATGTCTCCAGAAGGAGCGATGAAATCCTCGACTTCTCGCTCACGCCGCCGATGCGAAACAGAGACCACGTCGTGTTCTCTGTTTCGCCTCGTGACGAGGGACGACATCTACATGAGGCGCAGGAAGGACGTTACTCCCACCTCGAAGACGCACGAATCGGACAGACCTCCGTATCGGTAGCCTCGGTAAAAGCAATTGCACGACAGGTGGACCACACGACGCCACGACAAAAGCTGATGAGCGCGGCGGCACCGAGACGGAGTCCGAGCTGGACGCGCGCTGAGCCAGTGGAAGGAGCCAAAAACAAGGTTGAGCAAGAAGTTGAAGAACTGCTGCAGCTACAACCTCCAGGTGGACACGATGAAGAACTGCTCGAGGAAAGCGCGAATCCGCGGCGTAGTTCTAATTCTTGCTCGAGTGCGAGGACGTCCTCAATCTTGCTTGAAGACCCTTGTTCGCGAAATAGACGCAGTGAAGAAGTTCTCGAAACCGTGGAACTGGACACTACTTGTCGGACAACTACCTGCCTCGCCCAGCAGGAGATCTTCAGCAGCAATCATCGCGCCGCCAGTTGCATCCTCTCTTCACCTCCTGATCGCATGAGGAGCAGCCCCGTCGAGCACCTGCACGACAGACCAACCAACGAGTCCCCGTCTCCAGAGCTGGTTCGCCTCGATGAAATCCCTTGTCGCGGAGAAACGACACGACAGAGAATGTTCGACGGCCGCGAGGAGGATCATGATCATGGGCCTGCTGACGGTCGTAAGCCAGTGTGTTCAACCACGTTTTCGTCGCGAAGTACCGCAGCATGTTCTTCCAGCGCCAGCAGTTATTTCTTCCACCAAGATGAAGGTCAAGAAGGCGGTGCCGGTCGTCGTGGGAGATCGACTGCTCCTGGAGCGCGGTCGTCCTCGTCGTCCTTCCTCGGCGCGGGCGGACGAGGCATCAGCGACGCGCAGTTGGGCGCAATAGCGGATGGCTGGGAGAAAATCTCCGAAGCGATGGAAGCCTTGCAGGCGGTACCAGGCTGGGACAAAAGCCGAGATACACGAGTAGTTGATGATGGTGACGATTCTGATGGAAGCGACCACAGCCAGGATTGGGACGCGCAGAACAGTTGTTCTTCTGATTTCGGCCTGGACGAAATGCGCGTCCCGCAATCGACGCCTTTGCGTGCGAGGAGACGCGGCGGTGACGGCCTCGACCAGGAGGGAGCTGCGCAGAGAGTAGAGCATGCCGTTGGCGGCATATTAGAGCAGGCGCCCGCACGGGAGCAGCTCGAAGGGAGAGCTGCGGCACACCAGCACTCGCCAGCACTACCGAGGACAGCGGCGCCAAGCACTCCTGAGCAGGACGAAAAGAACAGGTCGCCGCATGTGACCGGGTTTTACCTCTCAGCAGCGACGCGGAGATTCATAGAGCAAGACGTGACCACGAAGACGACGTCGAAGAAGCAACTTCGGCCGGCCCAGGAGCACGATGATTGTGAAGTAGATTCCCTGGGCACGACACCTTGGATGAGGAACGAACGGGATCCATCGGAGGTACTCCTTGCGCGAAATGAGTCGATGTCGGCAGCAGTACTACTGGCAGCCCAAGGACAAGCGGAGGCGGACGATCGCGACGATGCATTCAGCAACTACACGTCGCTGCTACCACAGTCGCCTCAGCAACCAAACCTGAGCAGGAGAGTCTACTCAGCGTCCTCGAGGGGCCCAGCAGCTTCCACGTCCTCGCAGCAGCATGGCGAATGCGGGGGGCTGCTGCTGCCCTCGAGTACACCCATAAAGGAATGCCGACGAGGACCTCCACGCGAAAGCGCAAACGCACCTTGCTCGGACCATGAACGGCACCTCCACGACCATGGCGTCAAACAGGAAATCGAAGCCGCAATTTGGCACGAGGTCGATTGTGACACATCTGAAGTTGCGCATGTAGCTGAAGGTGATGCAGACGCTGATGATGGTGATGTTGATGGCCCCCACGGTCTTACAGCTACATCCGAGAAGTTGTTGTATCGCTCTCCAGATTTGGAGAAGCGCAAGCGCGGCGCCCGGCGAAGTACCCCACGTTCGCAATCGCAACTTCTACACGCAGTGAATACAACAGCAGGACCGACGACGAACAGCAGTCCGCCGTCCAGTGGTGGCGGGGTCGCGCCTATAATGACCTCCATGTCGGACCATCAGACCAAAAGTAGCTCGCCACGACTCGCCACAACAAGATTGGACTTCGTCGAAGCCGCGGGAGCGCCCATCAAGGATCGATACACGCGGGACACTGGGGCGGAGTGGTCTTCTTCCTCGACGACGTTCACTCCGACAGCTGAACAACTGCCAGATCACACCTCGGACCTCCGCCGCCGAAATTCCGTGCTCATGGAGGACCAACATCAATATGACCACAGCGCGGCGTCAAGAACTTCCAAGAGTTCTTGGTACCACAACGTCACGAAGCAGCTGGATCAGAGTGCAGACGTGAGTCGAAACCCGGCTGCTCTTGCGTGTAACCCGTTCGGGCTCGACGACGATCTCGACGATGTTGATCAACAAACGCCTGTATTACGCAAGCGCCGGAGCCCGAGAATCGAACCGCAAGAACAAAAACAGAACATCAACCATCTCGACAGCGGCCCCAGCCCGGTCGCCAGGACACCAGAGGAGCAGAGCCAGAACCCGAAAACGTCGGGAAATAAGCTCCTTCTGTTGCCGAGTGAAGACCCCCGGGTTCTGGGATGCTTGTTGCGACGCGTTCGACGTCACCTGGGCGCTCGCTGCATCGAGCATCTTTTGGAGAGCGCGACGAGTGGCTCTTCCTCTTCCGTGGTCCTCTCCCGCGACGAGTGGCTCGAGATCTTCCGGCACCACGCGCTCGGGCTCAGCCGCGAGGAAGCAGACTTTATTTTCAAGCAGCTGGTCGAGCAGGATTACCCCTCGGATTGTTCATCCGGCAGTTGTTCAGATGCATCTGCCCCAGCCTGTGCAGGAGCTGCACCCAACAACGAAGCGGAAGTGGTAGCCCTAGCCGGCGCTGCTTGTGCAGCTTCATTTCTCCGTCTGTCCGTCTTCAATATGGCGCTGGCGCACGCTGGGCGGAACCTCGGATCGATCGCGAACCTAGAATCTTGGGGCCGCTCCGTCGTCGAGATGGCGTCTGCGGAGGCCAGGCTCTCGGGGACGGACGTCGTCGAATCCTTGTCCATTTACCCCTTCGTGGAAATGGACACGTTTCGGGCACATCTGGGTCCTCTCAGCAGAAGCTCCTGGCACTTGTTCCACGTGCTTGTGGACAAGACGTACCACGGAAGAGCTTTAGCGAAAGAGTTCTTCGACTGGATCGGCGGGAGGTGCGCAGCTTCAGGTAGCAAAACTGCGACCCCGAAAAAACGAACGTCTGCGAGAGGAGCAACTGCGACTCCGAGCCCGACGCCGACCACTGATGAAGAAGTAGCAGCTGTCGTGGCACGACCTGGTGGAGCTGGTGAAGAAGAAGATTTCGAATTCAGTCGACCGCGCCGCCAACGTGATGGGAAACCGATGAAAACGCCACCAGAGACGAGCAGCTGGGCCAGCGCTCCGGATTCTTCTGCGCACCCGTCACCCGTGCTGCGCGGTCAACATCTTCTGGTGGCGCATGATCATCTAAACCAGGAACAGCAACACCATCACATGAAGCCCTCTGAGCAACTGGTGCCGTTGCATGCCCACTCCACACCGCTACAGTACGGTCGATATTCGTCCGGCGAAGGTACATCTTGCCGAAGGTGGGAGGCGGGGCGAGCACCAGCTACATCGTTGCCGTATGGTACGCCTCTGGTATCCATGTCGCCATCGCACTCCTCGTTGCACCCCAGAACTCCCGGCAGCGCAGCTGCTGTACAGCAGGAAATGGAAATGCCAACCTTAGCCACTTCGACGACCGGGAGCACGACGACGTCTGCGTCAGCCTCGCCGTCGATCGAAGACGTCGTAGGGACACTTACAAGGGGGCGCGGCTACGCTGCTCGGGGCGTGGTTGATGGTGCGCGGCACCATGTTATTCATCAATCACCTCTTCACCACGTCCACCAGGTCGCTGCCTCCACCTCCGGACGGCGGCGAGGACACTTCGGAGCAAACGCGGCACGCCGGGCTCTGAGCCAGACGCCCACCGATCCCGGATCTTCTCGAGGACACAACTTCTCCCGAAGCAAGAGTTCCGTTGTAGTGCGCACGGCATATCAGTATCACGACGTCGTAACATCAGGAGCCGAGGAAGACCCTGACCTCGACGACCCGTACCCCCAGTGCGTGGAAAAATCGCAAAACTTTCGTGCAGGACGCGCGGCACGAGAAAGTCCTCAAAGTACTCGAAGAAGCAGGTCTTGTGGCGCCGTCGGAGGTGGGAGCCGAGGAACCAGGGGGCGGATACAAGTACAACCACCTCCTTCAGCGGCTCATAATTGGAAACAGTACGACCTCCGAGATCATGAAGATCATGAAAGGCGTGTTCAGGAACAACTTCTCAAGCGACAGACGGACGGCGCGGTGGACCTGCGGATGACGAGGTCCGCGTCCGGCTGTCGCTCAAGATCAAGATGCGAACATCACCCTGAAGATGTAGAGGCCGCGAGCGAGGAGGAGCGGCTGAGTTTTGAGAGGGAGCTGGCCGCTCATGCACACACCATGATGGTCGAGGTCCGAAATGCGCAAGGACGCATCGACTCGCTACACCGAGAGCTGGCGTCGCAGGCGGAACGTATTTTTTTACTGACTTACAACTTCTCTATATTTTCCCACTTTGTTTTGTGTGTCCGTGGCCGTTCGCGTTCGGTCTCTTGTTGTTTTAGGCTCAGACAGGGCTTATTTGATTTTGGTTTCGCGCGCGTCTCGACCGTCATATCAAATCAATGCTCAACCTCCAAGCGAAGAACAATGATTCGAGGGTGCGCCCGTGGCGTTTTCGGTTTAAAGTGAGAACAGAGATGATTGGGTTTTGTATTATGATGCACGCGACGTTAAAATCATTGGAAATGAAATCTTGTAGCACTCATGCAACATACACTAAGTCCGACAGGCGAGCAGAATGTATGAGCTGCTCGTTATGAGCATTTATTTCTGAATTCCTACACCAGGGCATGGGGAGGAAGCAGTTTTACTCCGGCAAATGCACAAGGAACGGATGCAGCAGATGATCCAGTGCTTTCTGGAAGAATACGGCGTGGAAGAAGAGTGAGCAGGGACAAAGTGCCATCCTCCACATTTTCGTACAACGAACTACAGTAGCCGAAGAACCACTTCTACCAAGTTTTCGTTTTCGAGAATTTGTCAAACAAGTAGCTAGAAGTTTGTCAAACCAGTTGGAAGATCAAGACAAGCATCGGCATGATCGCAGAACTAGAGCTAGACAGACCAGCTCGAGCTTGTGATAGCTCGACCTTCTGTAGCCAGCATTATCATTACCTCACATGTACGCAGTTTCTCTAAAGATGAAACTAATTTATCATGCGCGCCCGCACAGGGCGGGCATCCTCGTCTGTTGAACTTGAAGTTCGTAACAAGTGTTTCGTTTTCATGGCGAATAAGCGAGTCGCCTGGTCACCAAATTTTGCCTCAAGAATGTCTACTGCAGCCTCTAGTCGGTCGCGCGCGTGCTATCTTCGTGACCAATGAGCGTTTTCTCTGTTTACAGCTGGCCCCGTGCGACATCTCTCTGAAGCGGTCGCCCGCTTACACGATCGGAATATTTACCCAGCCAGGTAGCAAATCTGTTGGTACGTTCTGCCCATCGGCCTTTCTAGTACACTTTTCGGTCCAACTCCAAGTCCATCACGCTCTTGTGCACTACGCTTGGTGCCCTTTGGGTGCCCGGCTATTTTGGGCGCTTTTCTTCTGCTACTGCACGAGGCATGCCAGCCGTTTCCCTTTTCTCCGGTACCTAGAACAGCACTAAGTCGGTGACCGGTACGCCCAGCATTGTAGGGAAACAAACGATTTGTATTTGAGTATGCCGCCACACACTCCTGCACTCAGGGCCTCGGCTGCCCGCGTCTGTCTGGGCGGGTTTGCAGCTTGTGCTCACCCAGCGTAATAAGTATAAGTTTAACTTTAGGGCAACCCATGCAAGATAGAAAAAAAACACTTTACGTATAGTAGATACCCTTCGTCCTCGTCCATCCATCCAACCATTCCAAGGCTCCACCCAATCTATTTCTATCACAATTACGAATGAGAAATGAGTTGTGATTTACCCGGACCAAGAATGGCCAGGCCATGAAGGTGTTCCGTTTCGCTAATGCGCTCGTAGTTTTATCTGGAGCTGAACTAGACGCAGAGACAGGAAGGGAGGCACCATTAGAATCGCTGGGGGGGGCCAGGGGGGGTCCACCCACTCAAAAAACATGTCCTAAAAATCGCGAAGCGGGGGCATTAACTCGACTCAGTGACTCAGTGACTCGCTAGAATTTAGATACTATCGTAGACGCGCTAAGGCTCCACACAGTCATCATGCCAAAGCCAATGCGCTGTGCCTTACCAGTGCCAAGAATGGCCAGGGCCTTGAAGGTCTTCCTCCTCGCTAGTAGTGCGCTCGTAGTTTCATCTGAACTACAAATAGTGCACTTTGGGGGAGAGCCCGAAGGCCAGCGCCAGCAGGTATCAGCGCGAGGGTTCGACGAGCAGCTTTCCAACAGCTGGATTTTCCCGACGGCGAAGTCCAAGTCGCCGGGGGTACTTTCCGCTCTCCTGAGCGTTTCTTCATCATCCCGGGGAAAGCCTACGAGCCGCCTTGCTCGTGCTCATAGCCTTCGGTCGGTCGGGGAATGGGGAGACGGGCCGGCAAAAATCTACCCGCGACGACCACGGGGAAATGTGACGTACGTACCGGCAAAAACCTACCCGCGTATCTCAACAGAGATCTACTACGAGGACCTCGGGAAGGGGGTTTGCGCCTGTAGGAACCCGACGCGGAAGAACGGTCTCGAGCTCGACTTTTGCAACTCGGATGTGATCATTCGCCGAAGGATCACCCGCGAGAACACGCAGCCGCCTTTCGTTTCACCCACGGACGAGGCCTGCCGCACGCTCTGCTCGGATGCCGCGGATTGCATGGCATACCAGGAGTCCTCCATGTTCGTCCAGCAATCCTGGTATCACACGAGGGCGGATGCAGCCAGAATAGGGGAAGGCAGCTATTGCGTGCTGTGGCTGTGGCACCGGGTGCCGATTGGTGTGTTCGGCCTGGTAGATATCGGCAAAAGCAACTTCAGCGACAGGCAAAAGGAGGGCCTTCTGGAGTGGCAGGATGTGCCGTGCCTGCGCAAGCGCAAAGTAGTGCAATTGACGGCCCATGAGTTCAAACCGTTTGAACTCGATTCCAAAAAGTTTGCCATTATGCCCCGCGAGAGAGATCTGAACGGCGGGAACGGCCTGGATCGCTTCTGCACTTGTAGAGCCACCACACCTACAGGCAAAGACGATACTGAGGACAAGGAAACCGTCTGCAGAGTCGCCGACGAGAAGGAAAACATGTCGCAGGAGGCTGCGGAAAGCCTCTGCCTCGAGCGAAACCGCCGCGCGGCCCTGCTGGGAGGTTCCACCAATGAGAAGGACCGCGAGTCCGCGGATCGAGGCTGCGCCGGGTTCATGTCCTTCACTCCTTTGTTCTCGGACCACCACCCGAAGGCTAAGCACGTGCTCTTTTTTTCCGGATACCAGAATGTCACTGGCATCGCGGCAACCAAAGAAGAATACGAACAAAAAGGCGGCACAAAAACTGGCCCCGCGAGCTTGTATCTGTCAGATGGGAGGGAGCCTGTGACGATGAACCGGCTGCGCGAAGATTTGAGGACTCTGCCAGAAGATTTGAGGGCGGGTTCTTGGCAGCTCCGGCTGGATACGGATGAAGCGTTTGAGGGGTTCGGGGTGGCACGATTACGAGCTAATCGGCCGAGGTGCGTGTACTACGTGGGAGATAATCATGGTGGACGTCCGGCGGGGCCGGGGAGCCTTGGGGCTGGGCAGACGAGGCGTATGGAAGTTTCGGGGAACCTTGGGCAGGCGCAGGCGGAGCGTATGGAAGTTTTGTTTAACGTCGCCGTCGGGGGAGTAGCTGTTTTCTCCATCGCTCTTCTCGTGATTGCCGTCTTCCTCGTCGTAGCCTGCCGCAAGCACCAGAAGAGCAGACGAGCGCTCGGGGGCAGAGACGTTCGGAAGGATAGGAAAGCGAAGCAGGAGCTTCGTTCTCGTCCTCGTGACCAGACTAATCGAGATGGGCCGGAGGAAGCGGCACGTGTGCAACACGATGACGAGAAAGCACCACAGACGCGGACACTTCCACTAGCATCCGCCCCCAAGGATGAGAAGGACAAGCCCACAACACCGGCACGAAAAAAAAAGACAAAGAAAACGAACAAAAGAGACCACGACGCGGGGGCCCCACCGTCGCGGCAGCGACGGGCTGGCGCTCCTTCCGCTCGCCAAGTTCGTAACGTGGCGGAAGATGTAGGTCGTGGCTTTCCTACGCGCTACGCGGATTATCGCCTCGACGTTCGAGACCAGCAGCCCCTGCCGTTGCAAGGGCACCGCTTGCGGGCTGTCCGTGCTATTGGTATTGACCAAGGAGTCGAAGCTGATCAGGATTCTCGAGGTGCGCCTCTTGCCCTTGGGATGAACAATGACCCCGTAGCATTTCCGGAGCCGCTCACGCAGACACGGCAGGCCATTATGGGATTACAAATGGAGTCACAGGAGGACTTGGCTGAAGTTCCGCTTCCGGTTAACCCGCGCGCGCACTCAACTGGAGAAGTTGGAAGAGAAGGTGGAGGAAGTGCGACGTCGGGAACACGTCAAGTACTCGAGCGCGCTACTAGGGCTGCAGTTTCATCTGCATCACTCTCCTTGCAGCTTGGGCATTACGAGGCCCAACCCGAAGAGTTGCTGTTGGGTCGCGGTGACGGTGAAATCGACGTCGACTGGTTGCTAGCGCTGGCGCCAAACGCAAACGGAGACGGAGCAAGTTGTACTGACACGGTCCCTGTGGCCCCCGTCAATTCGAGCGTGACAGGAAGACACTCGCGGCCGACGAGTGAAACACCAGAGGGCACGTCTTGTCGTTGAGGCACATTCATATTTATATATTAAGGGCTGGGACGTAAAAACAAACTGCAGAGGCTTACGGCGTTCTCCCACCCGTACGACGGGAATACAGATCAAGTATTTTTAAAGCTAAATCATCTGGCTCATGCCACTCGTCAGCATTCGTCGCTTGCGTCTTAGATCTTCGGTCCAGGTGGTAAACTCAAGTGCGCACCTTAGCTGTAGACTCAAGGGGAGGTTACGGTTAGCACCGAACCACAGAGTCGCCATATATATAAAATCTAGTGAACGAACTTCGAAGAGCCTATCGAGCGAAGAATAGGTGCAGGATGATCCTTTAACCCTGATCTGTAGAGACTGACAGAGAGAGCTTGTTTGACCCGAGTCTGCAGCAGCTTCCTTCAGTGACCAGCAGTAAAAGCATGCAGGAAGATGCAGCAGCTGGTACAGGCACTGGTGAAGTTTTTTGCTTGCAGCCAGCTCCTGCAGCTGGTGTTTCCATTCGAGAAACTCATTCCCTCATTTAGCGGAGTTGGAGAGCATTGAATATCGACGAGCTTGTGCTTGAGCATGCAAATTAATAGTCAGCGCTCGTAGTTCTAGTTCCCCTTCCCTGTCAACTATATTTTTGTCGCTTTCATCGCGTCGAAACGCCATTTCTTTTCGTCTGGTTGTCATCGCTCCTGTTCCTGGAGCGCCGGAAACCGCTGTGTGAAACTGAAACCCAAAATCCGTTATAAAAATGGCATCAAGTAGAAGTAGTAGCTTCGTTAGATTCGATTGGGAAGATAGCATAGACTGTTTGCGCGCGCACCCAACACCGGTGAGAAGTTCTACCCTGTGTTACTTCCGCGACCACGCAAGAACATCACATCCGACGCCACCTCAGCCTCTACTTTTTGTATGAAGATCGTTTCTACCTCTCTAACTCGTCTGGCTCTGCGGTGGAACAAGGATAAAGATGCGCGCCAGTGCTTCAGAAGCAGCGCTCGCGAAGCCCAGCTTCGTGTCGGGTGCACTCTCCGAGCAGCTTACCAACCAGCGGCTCAACCTGAAACTACAGCCCCAGCACGAGGCTGACGGCCGGTTCCGCGTCGTGACCTACGTGCATGACAAAAACGGCGGCTCCTTCTCGTCGGGTAGCTCCTCGGCGGACTTACTCAGCGGCGGGGGTCTCTCACGGCGGAAGAAACCACTGGGAATGGGTTTAAACCCCGACTATGTCGAGGAGTTTGTGAGCGGTTGCGACGTTGACAAGAACTGTCGCGAGGTGCAAGCGGGCATCTTCTGGCGAAACGGCGACGCGGACTTCTTCGAGGAACTGGCGCAGTTGGGCCTGAAAAGCGGAAACAAACGACCGGGTGCGGGGAAGAAAAACAGTACCGAAAACAACGTCTTCGTGCACGCGGATCTTTTCCAGAAGGGCGATTACAAGAGCAGCAAAACCGAGTACCCTTCGGCTAGAGGAAGGGGGAAGTCGGGCGCAACAAAAGCGCGTAGTCGTCCGGGATCGGCTACCTCGCGAGGACAGCTCGTCCACACGAAGGAGCCGACCGCTGCAAACGGCAAAGCGATGCAGAGGCAGAAGTTTATCAATGGTACCGTGCCGTGGGATTTCGAGGCGCGAATCGATGACGTCACGATATACCCCCTGCCCGCAAGGAACGAGCAAGAGGACGGCGAAGACAACGAAAAACAAGCGGCCTCGCCCGCTGGGAGGCGATGTCGGAAAGCGGCAACCCGAAGCCGGCCACAGACGGCGCCGCTCCGGCGCCAGGAACCTTCTCCAGTCGCCCCTCGCACTGATGGTCCATCCGACCCTGCGTTTACGCACCAGCCCGCCGCAGCGGAATCCAGAGGGGGGTCGCGTACTTACTTTACTTTGTACAGTGTCGTGCTCGTACTCTTGTTGCTAGACCTCGACCTGGAGGAGCTGGAGACGATGATGATCTATCGAGGTCATTGTTGAGAACAAATTGAACCGGAAGGCTTATCTCTACTATCTCTCACGACGAGCTCGAGCACGAAATTCAGATTCCAAATCTTGATCAGCTTGGCGCAATGCGGATGCGCGTATCCGCGACGAGGTGAAATCTGCTTCGCGGTATGCCAGCTTCCTGGCCAACTGCGGTGGTGGTGGGCAACATGGTGGAACAAGTATGAGAGCAGCTGCAGGAGCACCTGGTGCATCCGGAGCGACCGCGACCACGGCGAGACAAAGGCTAAAGATAGACTCGGCCACTCCAGGTACTAGTGGTTTGTTGATGGGGTCGAGCCGAATCTACAACGAGACGAGCGTGTATCGGAGTCGCCGGCGCTTCAATATCGCCAGTCGGATACACGAGAACCGACAGCACGAAAACGCGGTCACAATACCAACCTGAAGTACCACTTGTTCGACGAGATTGCGCGTGCTATTTTTCCCGAAGGAACAACCACATCATGAGCTCTTGCTCGTGCTCTGTATCCGTCTAGAGCTTGCTCTTACCGCCCATACGGTACCCCTACTGTCTTGTTTGTACGCTGATAACCTCCACGTCCACTTGACTGACTTCGTTACATCGTCGTCCAGGTTTACAATTACAACAACACTTCTCCTTTATACGCCTCTTGACCCGAGCAGACTATAGTTTAACAAACATGTGTAACAAACCCGAGTAAACTATAGTTAACAAACCCGGACGTCGCCAGCACGGGAAAGATGTTCGGCAGTCGCAGTGTACAATGAAGTATAGGTTTTCTGGCGCCGTTGATGTGCGCCAACATCGTTTTGGCTTTCAACATCCCCACGTTGGTTTTGGGATCAGAAACATTCATATGCTGGACTTCATTTTGTTTTCTGCGAGGAGGGCGAGGCGGCCATCCGCATTTTAGCATGAAACAAAAACTTGATTGTGGTCCACGTGAGCTGCAGAAAGCAAACACCCTTTCATCTCTTCGCGCCCCGGCGTGGTGGTCGTCCCGACAAGTATTGTTTGGAGTAAAAGAACAACGACATCGACTATCCTGGCGGTGTCTGGCGGTGTCTACAACTTTGTCGTGGTCTCTTGATGGTTGTGTAGTTGTCTCAACTCACCGTGTCGTTCCAACATCTCGGATGCGTGTGATGCCTTTTTATCGATTCGTGAGCTTGTTCGAGTTTGGCTGCAGATCAAGCGGTATCGCATTGCTCAGCTTTTGTTCAGCTCAGGAACAGGATCCTCGTGGTCGTGGTCGTGGACTTTCAGATGAAGATGAACATCTACATGTTTCTAAGTGTAGTTCGCGTAGTACCTACTTAGCCGATCGCTATCGCAGCCAGTTCAGTTTAGCTGGTAGCGCATTTTCAGAATCAAATAAGTTCTTGCAGATATATTAAACGAAAAACACACTCCCACTAATGGTAGGGGTAGGCTCGCTCGTGGAACGACGAACGATTACGACCCTAGCCTTCTGCAGCCAGCTGCCTCCGGTGCCTGTGGCTTTGTTCAAAGTATCCTTCTCGATTATCGCATCGCCAACGGAGGAGCGAGCGGAGAAATATTAAAACTTTCCGAAAGTAAAGTCGTGGAAACAAAGAACAAGATGTTGAAGTGGATGTTCAGCGGCGGCTCTTCTTCGCAGGGCTCTGACGCGTACAAGGAGCTGTACAACACCGTGACTGAGGGCATCCAGTCCTGCTACAAGGAGAAGATGCTGCCGCTGGAGTCCGCCACGCTGTTTCACCAGTGCTATGCGCCCAAGCTCACCGACGCCGACTTCGCCGCCAAGCCCATGGTACTGCTGATGGGACAGTACTCAACGGGGAAGTCGAGCTTCATCCGCCACCTTCTGGAGCGCGACTACCCGGGATATGGTGCGGGGAACAGTTGCTAAGTAGTGCCTAAGTGGTTGTGGTAGGTGAGTTATTTTCCTCTCCAATTCATCATCTAATTTAGGGGGAGGGTCTTCGCAGTCGGCATTCCATTTTGGTGGTCCGTCTCCGTCCTAAGAAGACGTAGACGACCTGCAGTTGTACTAGAAGCAGGCGCGCAGTCGGCAGGCCTCCTGGCACCCTTGCACCACTCCACAGCTAACAGCAAAGCGCACTTTTCATCATGACTTTGGTGTTGGTTCTCCTCCCACCTCGCAATGGCCCTGCCGCCTCAGAAGTCCGCACGACTTACCATCTGGCCTCGCTCCATACCGGGCTGCGGATCGGGCCCGAGCCGACGACCGATAAGTTTGTGACCGTGATGCACGGCAAGGCGGACCGGGTGATCCCCGGGAACGCCGTGGCCGTGGACAATTCGCTCCCCTTCACGCAGTTGGCAAACTTTGGGAACAACTTTCTTCAACGATTAGAGTGCGTGCAGCTCTGCAACCCGATTCTGGAGGGCATCACTTTCATCGACACGCCAGGGGTACTGTCCGGGGAGAAACAGAGACTGCAGCGGGGGTACGATTTCGAGGGGGTGATAAAGTGGTTCGCGGACCGCGCAGACATGGTCATCCTGCTCTTCGACGCACACAAACTAGACATCTCCGACGAGTTCAAGCGCTGCATACACCAGCTGAAGGGGAACGACACAAAAATTAAAATCGTTTTGAACAAAGCGGATCGGGTACAAGATTTGCTACTTCTGCTACATAGGAACTACAACTTCTGAAAGAGAAACAAAGAAGATTTTTAGTAAGGTTGTAGAAGTACTCCTACTCGAAGTGGTTAGATCATCGACGCTGTAATTTACATCATTGTCCAGATTTCCACCCAGCAGCTGATGCGTGTGTACGGCGCTTTGATGTGGTCTCTCGGGAAGGTGATTCACACGCCGGAGGTGGCTCGCGTCTACCTCGGGTCTTTCTGGGACCAGCCGCTCGAAAACGACGAGCAGCGCAAGCTGTTCGAGGCCGAGGAAAACGACCTGTACACAGCGATCAGCTCGCTGCCCCGCAACTCCGCGACCCGGCAGCTGAACGACTTGATCAAGCGCGCCCGGCTCCTGCGCGTGCACGCGTTTCTGATGGACTTCTTCAAGAAGGAGATGCCCACCTTCTCGCTCTTCGGGGGGAGGTCCTCCAAGCAAAAGGAACTGATAATGAACCTGGGAGTCACGTGCCAAACGCTGTCGAAGAAGGAAGCGCTACCCCTAGGCGACTTCCCGAACGTCCAGGCGCTGCAGAAACGACTCCTGGCGCTGGACTTCTCGAAACTGCCAATCATAGAAGCTAAACAAATCGCGGTACCGACGGCACCTATACATTCGATTCTCATCATGATCTAGATTGATTTGAAGATTCATTCTCAAGTGCTGCGCTACCTGTAGCTGTACTTCTACCTAAAACCCCCACGGCCTGCAGAAGATGTTGGAGAGGGCCTCCAGAAGCTGCTGAAGCTGATTCCGTCGGAGACATGCTCCATGGGTCGTGTGTTGCGTGTGCATGTGCTCGTGTGCAGGCTTGCTCAACGCTAGGCGGCAGTGAATATGGCGGGCGCCAGAAGTGCGGGACTACCATAGCCCTAGGTGGATTAGGGCTCGTCGCAACCACCTGTGGCCCGTAGCAGGCGGGAAGAGCGGCGAAAAGGCTGGGCGAGGCTGTAGCAGCAGCAGTGGCTGCAGCCTACACGCTCGCGCTCCCTACACGGCCGGTTTTCGGCTGCAATAGGCTACACCATGTACACCATACACCATCGAAAAACGAGGGCCATCGTCGACATTAGCGCTCAGTGTATCTAAAATGAAAACCTCCAGGGCCTCCAGAAGATGTTGGAGAGGGACGTGCAGAAGCTGCTGAAGCTGATTCCGTCGGAGACTTTGCTGACGCAGCCCAACGCGAAGCTGCCGTTTCAATCACCGAACCCCTCTCCGTTCGCAGTGACGAAAGAAGGCGGCGTCACAGAGGCCACCTACTTGACACAACAGTACCTCGCCACGCCGCCAGACACGAGTACTTGTTCCGGTTTCCTCGGCTGTCGATTTGTGTACGTAGTACTATCGATCCAGTCGACTACAACACTCTTTCATGATTGAACATCGATTGGAGGACGAGGAGCGTGCATCAATCTGCAATATGAAAGAGACTTTAGCGTTTCTCGGTTCCTTGCGGAGGTTCTTTATCTGGTTGCTTCATCCTCTTCTATGACAAAAATTCAATCTCGTCGATTTATGTCAGCGCCATATGATCCATATCCATTTTCTCTCCTCGCAGGAAAATACGAGCGGGAGTTCAGCGAGCTGCGACCGGACGAGGAGGGAAAGATCAGCGGGCTCGCGGCAAAACAACGGATGGAGCAGTCCAAGCTACAGTCCGGGATGCTGCACAAGATTTGGGACTTGGCGGACAGCGACCGCGACGGCATTACATCTCAAAAAAATGCATTGTTAGACGCATCTTTTAAAAAACGGCCGCCCCCTTTTTTGGCCCGTTTTGGGCGTTTTTTGGCGTTGTCACAACGACGTGCTGCCGCCAGAACCGCAGAGGTTGCCACCCTGACGAGGGTGCTGTCGTAGGAACAAAAGTAGC